>CAUYLG010010709.1:0-50033 GCA_963573385.1 Cacajao melanocephalus | reverse complement strand
GGGCTTGCTTATCCAATTGGTCTGGCCTTGGGCCTTTCATTGCTTGCCCCAGGATACCTTCTGTCACAGGGACTTTGTGTATGCTTATCACCTGTCACAGTTGCGGTTTTATAGTTGTGAGTGAAATTCTTTGATTAATATCTGTTTCCTTTAGACTGCTAGACTCAGGAAGGCACCATGCCTAGTTCTGCTCATCACTATATCTCTTTGCCTATTATGGTATTTGGTACTCAATGAACATGCATTGAATAAATTAATTTAAAAAGAAAGGGTGGGGCTGGGTGCTGTAGATCACCCCTGTAATCCCAGCACTTTGGGAGGCCGAGGTGGGGGAATCACTTGAGGTTAGGAGTTCGAGACCAGACTGACCAACATGGTGAAACCCCATCTCTACTAAAAATACAAAATTTAGCCAGGTGTGGTGGCACATGCCTGTCATCTCAGCTACTTGGGAGGCTGAGGCAGGAGAATCGCTTGAACCCGAGAGGCAGAGGTTGCAGTGAGCTGCAGATTATGCTATTGGACTCCAGCCTGGGCAACAAGAGCAAAACTCTGTCTAAAAAAAAAAAAAGAAAGGAAGAGAGGGCACGTGTAGACACACCTTGGTCAACATTTGGTCAACGAATGGTCAACATTTGATACTTACTTTATTGGAACATATCCAGTTTTTGATACTAGTTGGTAACTACTAACATTAAAGAATAAGAAATGTTACTGGGGAAACCTGTTTTCTGCCTTTTATTCATCAAAATCTTAATATACTAAAGAGAATAAAGATTTGCTCCATTGTAAAAGGTCCCATATGGCCTTAAGAATTTGTTCTAATAAAATGATGAATGACTCTTCACTCCATTAACAAATGATCATTAATTTTAATTCGAATGTCTGACATCTGTTCCTGATCTTTGTCCTTTCAAGTGTAATTAAAATAATTGTAAATATGCAATTCATCATTGAAACTTACAGGTGATTGTACTGTGTGGCAT
The DNA here is from genome assembly GCA_963573385.1 of Cacajao melanocephalus. Taxonomy (NCBI): domain Eukaryota; kingdom Metazoa; phylum Chordata; class Mammalia; order Primates; family Pitheciidae; genus Cacajao; species Cacajao melanocephalus. The sequence goes on along the minus strand of CAUYLG010010709.1, from coordinate 49,047 downwards.
CTATTCTCCAGCCAGTGAGACTGTATTTCCTTGAGGGTGGAATCCATTCCAGCCATCCGCGTGGGGGAAATGCGTAGGGTTATGGGGAACAGAAGTGGAGTTGGTCTGTGTGGGAGATGACCATTCAAAGAAATGGCTTTAAAATGAACTTTCCTCTGATATGACCGTGAAGCCGTTTCCAAAGGGCAGCTTATGGCTGTGATTTGCTTTTGGGGCCATGTTTGTTTTAGGTGTCCACCCAGAAAATGGTGGGAAAAGCTGGAAAAGTCTTCCTTCTCATTCACACCCTAAAAAACAGTCTGATCAAATATGCATGAGATTTCTATAAGAAGTGAAATGTTCCTTCTCACACTTAGAAGGGCAATAAATTAAAATGCCTTTGGGAGTGGAGATATTTTAATTCCCACTAAAGTAGAAATGACTGATATGAGCTCATTTCCTAAGAGGAAGCTTTAACATGGGAAGGATCCTAGGTGCCTGGAATAAAGAAAAGGACACAGAAAGGGAGGCTTACCCATACCCTCTTACCTAGGCGTTTCCAGAACTCTTCGGTTTCAACCCTTGCTCTGCCCTTGTTAAAGTAACAGGAGACCTCTGGAGCAGTGTGTGGAAGGCATTACCTCTGGGGTGAGAAGCTTGGTGCTCAAGCTGTCTGTAAGCTCAGTTCTAGGCTGACTCGGGGAAACACACAAATGGTGACTTTCTCGATGTCTGCAGGAATCCCTGGTCCCTGGGATCCGAGAAAACTGGCCTCGCTCAGCTGGGTCAGCAACCACCACAGAGCCACTCCGTTACTAAACCTCTCATATCGCTTCCTGGGAGAAAACAGGGTTTATTGTGAAGGAAATAAACTTTTACTACACTGGGGAAAACTGTGCAAGTGAGGTGTTTTCCATATACCTGGGTCTGAATTGTTATAGGGAAATTTTATTGTAATAGGGCCCATGATCTCAGAAACCAGGTTTTTATCCGGAGGCTATTCTACTTTTATAACCATATCAAATCGGTGGAACATATGAGCTTATGATGATTTTGTTTCTTAGATCTGTCGTGTTTGTGAAACCAATTTCTGCTCTTGAACAGGTTCAGCCAGGACATTGTATCAAGAGAAAGGAATGGGCATCTTTCTTCCTCCCTCCGTCCCTCCCTCCCTCCTTTCCTGTTTTCCTCCTGACTCCCTCCCACCCCTTCCTCCCTCACTCTCTTTTCTTCTGATCCCTGTCTCTAACCAAAGGGAGGGTTTAAGACTTTTCTGGGGATCTGTTTTCCCCCATTAAACCCAGGAGAGTAGGTGTTGGTGATGCTGGTCCTGGAATCAGGGAGGAGTAAACTCCTGAACTCATCCCTTTTCCATTCTCCCCATGTGTTTAGGGGGTGGGGTGAAATGGGGAAACGTCTCCCCTGGTAACAGCCCACATGCAAGCAAAAGAGGTGGCTATGAGGTTGTAATAACTGTGAAGTTCAGATTTGCTGCAGAGGAGTAGGCTTGAATGATAAGAAGCCGTAAGCATCTCTTCTGTTTTCTCCTGCGGCCTCTTCCCCGTTGAAAACAAGGAGGCTGTAACTTTCCTCGAGTTAAGCTAGCTATTCCCAAGTAAGTGGCTTAGCTGTTTCAGTCTTCCAAGGTGGGACTTTCACCATCAATTACCTTGCAAATCTTTAATCCAAATGCTTAAAATATTACCTTTGGACATTCTAGGCATGCTGTGTTTCATGGAAAGGGACAATTATTTCTGGCCTTAAAATGGGCTGAGTTTGAAGCTGTATTTGAATCTTTCTCTCACGTCAACACCTTGTAATCGATGGGGTAAATTTTTCATAGTTTGTGGGAGGAAATAAAATTCTATGTGTAGTTGGATGGCTAGGGGAAGAAATAACTATATTTTTCTTTGCAAAAATGTAGTAATAGTGTATTTAGCTGTATGTCCTGGAAAAAGGAAAATAGTTTTTCTAGGAAAGGTAAAGTGGGAGAAACATACCACCCAGAGCTGACCACTGTTGATATTCTTCTAGACTTTTTCCCTATGGAAGTGTCTGTATATTTGTTCAAAAATCATCTCATATTACACTTACTATTGTTTCATTAGCTGCTTTTTTTTTTAACTTACCAATATTCTGTGAGTGTGTTTCCATGACAATACAAAAAAATCTACACACTATTTTTTAAACAGCTGCATAGACACTAGTTGTATGGATATGGATTGATTTACTTAGTAACTCTTCTATTAATGTATATTAAAGTTGTTTTTTTCCCCACTGTTAAAAATAACTCTGGGATAAACATCATTTTTGTACCTTTAACAAATTATCCAACTATGTTTATGGAATGAATCTTAGAATTCCTGAGTGAAAGGTATATGAATGCATGCCTGTTATGAAAATGCAAGAAATCGCTCTTCCAATTACAACCCCTCCTTCCCCGTAGAAGATGTGGTATATTTGCATGTGTTTTGTGAAGCCGTGGGACACAAGATTAGTGGGACACAAGAAAGATAATGGTTCATTAAACAGTAATGACAAAAACAAAAACAAGAAATTCTTCTTAGGCATTTTTCTTCTGACTTGTCCTATTTCCCTACTCCTTCTCCCTTGTATCATTCAGCTACTCCCTTGAGTCTCTTTTACCTCCTTTATTATGGATAGAATGTTTCCTCTTCCATTTGAAACGTTGTCAATGTTTCATTCATTCATTCATTAAAAAAATACCCATTAAGTGCTACCAGGTCTTGCTACCAGGTCTTGTTCTGGTTCTATGTTTAGGTGTTCAGAGGAGAACCAAAGAGAACTGGTCCCCCTGTAGCTTACCAGTAAAAAAGAGAGAGGGGAGGTCGAGAGAGACGGAGAGAGAGAGAGAGAGAGAGAGAGAGAGAGAGAGAGAAAGAGACAGAGACTTGTACTAAGATATTGAGATCTATTTTTTATTTGTTTATTCTTGAACCTCTGCTACATTGTTTTATTTATTGTACCTTCCTGGTATATTTTAATATGAGCAGGGCAAAACCCTTAGGACTATTTTTAAGGGAATCAGTTAAACAGAGATACAGGGCTGGGTGTGATGGTTTGTGCCTGTAATCCCAGCACTTTGGGAAGCCGAGGCAGGTGGATCACCTGAGGTCAGGAGTTCAAGACCATCCTGGCCAACATGGTGAAACCCTGTCTCTACTAAAAATACAAAAATTAGCTGGGTGTGGTGGCACACGCCTGTAATCCCAGCTACTCGGGAGGCGGAGGCAGGAGAATTGCTTGAACCCAGGAGGTGGAGGTTGCAGTGAGCGGAGATCACGCCAATGCACTCCAACCTGGGCGACAGAGTGAGATACCATCTCAAAAAACAAACAAAAACAGAGGTGCACAGAGATACAAGGCAAATATCAGGAGAAAGGGGGGAATCTAAAGGGATTTCTAGAAGGGCTAGGAAACTCGCTTCTGATTGGAAAATATTTTGGTATCCAGAGAATTTTGCCCACTTCCTGGGAGGAAGCAATGCTGACTTCACACGTAGGAAGCCTGGGGCATCCTCAGGTTCAGTCAAAGCAATTTGCTTCCCTCTCATATCTAAAAAGAATTGAGCAGGCAATAGCAATGTTCCTGCCATTGAAATAATCAGTCCCTGGAGTGGAGCAATGACTTTAGCCAGCATAACGATCAAACTGAATTGCAACATCCTCAGTGCAGTTCATTGATGCGAAATTGATCATGATGAGAGAAAAAAAAATAATCAATTTACTTAGGCCATGGCTAACCTGGTTCCCAAGGTGTGAGCAACGCAAGTGTGAAATGCTCACATTTCTTAAGCAGATTGTTCTTTTATTTTGATTTCTAACAATTCTATTTCTTTTTAAAATTCAAATAAATATCGACTTTTTATGGTTGTTGATGAATAACTTGTGATGCAGATTTTTCCTATATTTGAGTTTTAACCGACTACTGTACTTCCCAGACTAAGTAGAAATTGATTTTAGAAAGTCAAAGGATAGAATTCTGTGGAATGGTTTTCATTTTACAATGATAGTGCAGTAGCAAATGAGGACATTAGAATAAACATCATGAAGTCCTGGCTGTGAGCATCAATAGTGGTTTTTTTTAATAGCTATTAGAGTTATTGAGTTTTCCATTTTATAATATTATTTGTGATTATGCTAGAGTGAGCAGAAAAGATGAAGCTCTGGTAATATAGATTATTTTCTAATGCTTTAAGAAGGCATACTGGATTCAGAATACAAGATTTTGGTTTTTGAGCTAGCCCTAAGTTGCACCAGCTATGTTGCCTTAGTATGCCATTTTTCTTTTGTGAATCTCAGTTGTCCTGTAGGTAAAAGGGGAAAAATAAGACTTCCTTTACCCATATTTTGGACTGTAGAATGCATTGAAAAGGATAGCACATGGCCAGCTCCTTTGTAAAAGGCAAATCATGGTCAATCTTAAGAAACTATTCAGGGATTGTGCCTATAAAATGCCAAGGAAATATCTAGGGACAGAAAATGTTGGCCAAATTCCCTCTGAGTGGTACATTATAAATAACCCATTTACCCACGAATTAAGTTTTGGACCTGATTGAAACAGTCCCAATGTACTCTATTATTTTTAGTGACAGTCATTTTTAGAGCAAATCTAGGGGCTCTCTCTCTCTCTCTCTCTCTCTGTGTGTGTTTGTGTGTGTGTGTGTGTGTGTGTGTGTATTTTCTTTCCCTAAGAACAATAACTCTTTGGTACCTGAGCATGGAGGAATAGATGGTATGGATTAGCGGTTCCTAAACTGGGATCTCCATTAGATTCTCAGGGAACTTAAAAAAATGGTGATTCCAAGTTATCACTCCAGATCTACTGAATCAGACTTCTCAGAGGCTGGGGCCCCCAAATCTGTGTTTTTAACCAGATTTTTTTTTTTTTTTGAGATGGAGTCTTGCTCTGTTGCCAGGCTGAAGTGCAATGGTGCAACCTCGGCTTACTGCAACCTCTGCCTCCTGGTTTCAAGCAATTCTCCTGCCTCAGCCTCCTGGTAGCTGAGATTATAGGTGCATGCCACCATGCCCAGCTAATTTTTGTATTTTTAGTAAAGACAGGGTTTCACCATGTTGGCCAGACTGGTCTCGATCTCTCGACCTTGTGATCCATCTGCCTTGGCCTCCCAAAGTGCTGGGATTACAGGCATGAGCCACTGCGCCCGGCCCAGATTTGTGTTTTAACCAGTGCTCCAGATGCATGACCAAGTTTAGGGCTACGAGTGGTAGTAGATTTCAGGAGATGAAGGTTCTACCTCTTGCTCTGTCAGGTATTCACAGAATCTCTCCGGGCCTCACTTTCCTCATCGGTAAAATGTCTGCATTTTCAAGCTGCAATCAAAATCCAAGGACAGAGAAGTTTCAGATACTTTGTAAACAGTGAAGCATTTAAAGCTAATCTGAAGATTTAAACCGTCCTGAGAACCTCCTCACTGCTTTTATTTCTTTAATATTCTGGGATTTTGAAAGCCTCTGTTTAAAACGAACGCTATGTCTAAGGAAGTCTGGGACCCACTAAGAATCTATGACCTCTGTATTACCTTCCAGCTCTGACAATGTTTGGTTATATAGCCACACTTAAACTGCTCTCAGAGAAAGGTGGCATAAAACCTCTTTCTTTTGTTTCATGTCCTGGTTATTAAAAGTCAGCACAAATTTCAGCCACGTTGAGAGACCAGCTCTGAGGATAATTTAGATCTTCAAAGAACACTCCTCTGGCACGTTGAAAAAGTTATGTTAAAGCAATTAAATGTTATTTGAAAGAAGGAAAAAGCACAAGCCGACTACTGAATTACAGGAATAGTATTAAGAACCAAAACAATCCTTACCCTGGGATCAAAGCCAGAGAGAGGCAGAGCGATCGTGTGCAGGGGATCAGGGGAGAGGGGAAGAAAGGGAGGTGTTAAAATGGCTTTGGCTCAATTAAAGACGTGAATGTGCAATTTGGGGATAGTCTTCTGAATGCAGAAGAATAGCTGGCAACAGAAACATGAATGGCCCCACGAGAACTTGCAATGCAAGAAACGCTGGATTATGCGTCTCTGTTCAGACAAGGGGCCAAGTAAAGGAACAAAACAAACAAGTGGACATAATTGTTTGCCATTCAAGGGAGCCACAGACTACTCGGCATATGGTGTGTGAAGATTCTGGAATGCATGGGAGATCTCATTTGGAATGACTATTCTCGTTTCAGAGACCTGGGAGCCAGATGAGAATGGGCCTGACTAGAAGATGAGGTGAATTGTACTCTACGTTTTGTATGCAAAACAGTATTTCTCAGTTTCTCAGTATTTCTCAGCCAAGTTATTCACCAAACTTGGCTCCAGAAGACTTTTATTGTTTTCCAAACTCAAATCTTTCCACAAAGTACAAAGATATGCCATTACTGAGGATATTTGGAAAACACACTATAGACTCTAGAGAGAATTCCCAAAAACGGAGACACAAAACTCTTTTGAGTAACATCGGGACTAAGTGCATTGAGTCCCCAAGTATCTAGTGAGGATCAGCCTCACTGGGGATGGGAGGGTGATGCTTGGTGCTTTTTGCGCCCTGTTTATGGAGTTTTCAGGAAATGAGGAAGACTGGGCTGCAGATCTGCAGACCTGGGCCTGGTTAAGAGGTAGCTGCGATGTCGTTTGTGGGACATTCCAACTTGTGATGCAAGAATTCACAAAGCACCAGGTGTAGGGAATCTATGTCCTGGCAGGACGTAGATATGAAAAAAACCCTAGCTCTATAAACCTATGCATGCTAAGGATGTTAGGTCATTGGTTTTGAGCCAGTTATAAAAAGGGGCATAAAGAGAAATCCTTAGAGCAAATACATCTGGGACAGTTTAAGTAAAATAGGTTTTTAAAAAGATTTCAGGACTTCTCATAGCTTTTGCTGTTCTAGGGAAGGGATATTGTATGCAGCATTTTCCAAGTGTATTTGCTCATGGAACCATTTATTTGCGTGACATCTCCTGGGACTGATGTTCTGTGGAACACAATGGAAAGAAACCAGGTCAAACAGTCTTAGGGACCTTAGTCTGTTTCCTCATCTTAGAAATTGGGTTATAGACTCTGAGATGGAAAATGATTTTCCCAGGAGCACACAGGTGGTTTTTGGCTCACTCCAGACGAGAACCCAGTGTGTCACATGCAAGGTAACAGGTCTTAGCTATCCAGGCATCTCTTTTTACTACATCCTACTGCATTTGTTATCATCACTTTCTGTGCCTCTGAGGAAGGGACTCAGTGCTATTCTATAGTAACTCAGAGATTAGAAGAGCAGTAATCAGGGGTCAGATTTTAAGGGGGCTCAAATGCCAGGCATTTTTGGATTTTATCCTGTTGCATTATTCTTCCATTTTGGTGCTTATGGCATTGAATCATCATTGTCTCCCAGTGGCAGATGCTGTTGAAACAGGTGAGTTCCCTAACCCCCCTTGCAGGACATGTGACAGGGGTGTGGCTCGCTTGTTTAGTCACCACAGCTGCTCAAACCCATGATGGGAAGGGGAGCACACAGACAGGCAGGTGCAGGAGCCCAAGTGGGCATATGTGACAGTGTGTCTTTTTAGCCTTGCCATCTGTGGATGGCTTGAGTGTTAACCAGCTCAGTGGACCCTCTGCCTTTCTGCAACAGCAGAGAGCCAGCGTGGCAGCTTTCTATTCTTGTCCAGCATCCTGGAAGAATTGGGTCACACACAGACTTGAACGATGAATGCATGTTTTTATTGAGTGGTGGAGGTGGCGCTCAGTGGGATGGGTGGGGAGCTGGAAGGGGGTATGGAGTGGGAGATGATCTTCCTCTGGGGTTTGGCCATCCAGCAGCTGAACTTCTCTTCTATTGCCCACTGCTGAACTTCTCTTGGCGTTCATATGTTCCTCTTCTCTCTTTCTCTGCTGCGTCATTCTGCTGTTCATCTGCTGTCTCATCTCCTCATCTTCTCATCTGCTTCTGGAGCCTGAGGTTTGGGGTTTATATGGGTAGAGGATGGGGAGATGGCAGGCCAAAATGCAACTTTTTAGGTGCAAAAGCAGGAATGCCTGTCTCCATTTAAGGCCATGGATCTCCAGGCTTGAGGATGGGGCCTTTGTTGGGGAACCACCCTCTTCTATTTCCTTGTCTCTGGTCCATATCAGTTGCTTTGCTCACAGTTCTTGCTTCTTGCCCCACCCTTGCCATGCTGGATGGAGTGCACTTTCTTTTCATTGATGTTGGGTTGGGCCATGTGTTATAGGCTGAATTGCATGTCTCTCAAATTCATATGGTGAAGTCCTAACACCCAGGACCTTAGAATGAGACTATATTTGGAGATAGGGTTTTTAAAAGCTAATTAAGTTAAAGGAGGTCATTAGTCTGTGCCCTAATCAAATATGACGGGTGTCCTTACAAGTAGAGGAAATCTGGACACAGACTCACACAGAGGAAAAACCATGTGAAGATACAAGGAGAAGGCAGACAGCTACAAGCCAAGGAGAGAGGCCTCAGAAGAAAACAAACCTGCTGACACCTTGATTTTGGACTTGTAGCTTGAAGAACTGTGAGGAAATAAATTTCTGTCATTTAAGTCACACAGTATGTAATACCTTGTAGTGGCAGCCCTAGCAGATTAATATACCATGTGACTTGCGGTGGCCCAAGGCACGTAGGTGGAAGTGCCAGTGAACCAGCTCTGAGTGCAGCCCTTCAGAGGCATTGCTTGTTTCCACTTGCCCCTCTTGTTCTTCTGCCAGGCCCTCTAAGAAGAGCATGCCCTGGACAGTGGCTAATCCTAGAAAGAGAGCCATGGGGAGCAGAGTAGACACAAATCCAACTTGTAGCTTAAAGCAGAGCCATCCAGCCAATCTACAGACCTGTGAGGAAGAAAAATAAACCACTAAAATTCTGGGATTGTTGGTCATGCCACATTTTTGAGCAATAGTTGACTCATTCATTCCTCCACATTAGTGCAAGCTCACTAAGGGCAAGACTCACTTGTGCTTGATTTTAGTCCCAGCTCCTAGTGCAATGCCTGGCATGCAGTAGGTACTCAATAAATGCATTTATAATTTATACACAAAGAGGTATGAGCCCAGGAAGGTTTTTGAGCAGTTAGATGATGTGAGTTTTGAGCAACTTAATTTGGCAGTGATACATAGAACAGATTAGAGGGATGGTGACCAGTTAGGAGAAGCTTGTCTAGGAAGGAAGTAATGAAGACTTTGACCAGAGAGTGGGTGGATTCAGATCCTGTGGAGTCTGAATCTTAGATCATTTTGGAAGAACTTTTGGGGAGAGGTCAGTGAATACAAACTTATGAGTATACAGTTAAGGGCAGGTCCATGGAAGAGGCCTGTGGAAGTCTGGTGCCCTGAAGCTTCAGTGTTATTAGATTCACGGTAAATCCAGCTCTGCCAGAGGGCCATAGTAGCAGCCACTGTCTGTCTGAGTAAATGTAATTTGTACAGCACTGTGCTATATGCTTTATATGTATTATCTTAGTTGTTTTAGTTAATGAAATGCTGGCTTCTGTAAGAAATAAACCACAAAATCTCAGGGACCTAACACATGACATCTGTTGTGGGTTCAGTCTCCTCAAAATTCATGTTGAAGTCACAACCCCCGGTACCCCAGATTGTGACCTTTTTTGGAAATAGGGTTGTTGCATGTGAGGACATCAGAGTGGTTCCTAATCCAGTACAACTGGTGTCCTTAAAAAAAGGGGATACTTGCCTGTATGCAAACACACACACACACACACACACACACACACACACACACACACGGAGAACACTATGTGAAGATGAAGGTAAGAAACTGGGTGATGCTTTTACAAGAAATGCTAAATATTGCCAGCAAACCATCCAAGGTTAGGGGAGAGCCATGGAGCAGATTCTTCCTCACAGCCACCAGAAGAAACCAACCCTTCCGATACCCTGCTTTTGGACTTCTAGCTTCCAGAACTGTGAGACAATACATTTCTGTTGTTTAATCCACTCAGTGTATGATACATTGTTATGGCAGCCCTAGCAAACTAATACACATCTGAAAGAGTATTCATGATTGGTAGGTGGCTGCCATCCTGGGAGTTATCAGTGACTGAGGCTTTTCTCATCTTATGGTTCTACTATCTACAACACATGGCTTCCAAGATCTCTGGGTTGGTCTACCAGAAGATGATGGAGGAGGAAGAACATGGAGGATCATAAGAGAATGGTGTTATATGCCATATCTGGGAGCAGTAGACACCATTTCCACTTACATTCCACTGGTTGAAACGCAGTCACATGGGCGCATCTAAAGCAAAGGATGCTGGAAAATATGGTTTGACTATGACCCCAAGAAGAAGAGGAAATGGATGTGGAGATCATACAGCTTGTCTTATCCTTATCTCATAATGAGTATAAAAGTAAGGGCAGGTCTGTGGAAGAGGCCTGTGGAAGTTTGGTGCCCTGAAGGTTCAGTGTTATTAGATTCACAGTAAATCCAGCTCTGCAAGGGCCATAGTAGCAGCTACTGTCTGTCAAAGCCAGGCCCTGGGGAGACTGGAGTGTGAGCCCTACGTGGCAGATCCCTATGGCCTCATTTGCAGGATCATACACCTGCCAAGGTGGTTTGACTGACTTGAGCCAGGTGAAGAATCGTTTTGGTGCTCAGGTAAACAATGGCATGAGGGGTATGTCTCTTCCCTGATGCAAAAGTCACCTTCCCTGCCCTGCAGGTGTTCTGGTAGAGAAACTGCACTGATTTCTAGATGGAGAACCTACTGGCTCCCCCATTTCTGACCTGTGTTTGTATGGTGATGATTGACTGAGCCTCAAACATGGTTAAGAGGTTAGAAAAGCATCAGATCATTATGACTGAAATAAGTTGAATATTGGCTAAAGGAAAAACCTAGACACACCCTCAGAAAAAGTAGTTATTCTTATTTTTAATGTTAGCGCCCTGGTTTAATTTTCTTTGCTGAATAAAAACATGACTTCAACAACAGCGCCACCTTTGCTATGACAGTGGTCTTTTAACTCCTTTGCTTTTCCCCTCATATTGAAAAATGTTGATTCTAACTCAGCTCCATTTGAGCCTAGGGCAATTTAGCGTTTTATTTTCTCATTTAACAAAGAGGTAAATTTAGTTGGATTATTTTCAAGTCATATCTAATGGGGAGATTTGTGCTAAGCACAGGAATAACCCTCTGGTTTTGCTATCCCTGACATTTGGCAACACTCACCTTTGTTTTCTGCTATACAATTCTCTTGAGTGTCTCTTATCTCCCAGAAACACCCACCTTGTTCAAGTGCTATTGCCTTGTTAGAAAATAGGTTTTAATTCTCTTAAGGTGAAACATTTCCCTCGTTTACTTTCCATTCATTCAGCAAACATTGAATGCCTTGCAGTGCCAGGTCCCCAGGGTACTAAAGTGAATAAGACAGTCTCTGCCCTCCAAAGACCTAGTGTCTAGCGGAGTTGGTCCCATTGTCCCAGGAACTTGTACTGTGTGTTGTGGGAAGCCTGGTTTTCATATTCTGTGTTCCAGGGGATGGTTTAACATAGTGTCTGAAAAGATTGAGCACAATTTTGATATTCTTAAGATCCTACAAGGTATATTCCTAGACATAGACATAAATAGAAATAATATTCCTTACTCTGTAGTCAAGCAGAAGGTGAAGATGGTCTCTCTGAAAAATAGCATATTGCTCAAAAATGATGAGAAATGAGTCACCGAGTTTTACTTTATTAGATAGTAGCTCCCTTTTCGATGAATTATTGAAATATATTAAGAAAGAACCTGATATGGTTTGGCTGTGTCCCCCACCAAATCTCATCTTGGACTCCAGCGCCCATAATTCCCACGTATTGTGGGAGAGATCCAGTGGGAGATAATTGACTCACAGGGCGGTATCCCCCATACTCTTCTCGTGGTAGTGAATAAGTCTCACGAGAACTGATGACTTCCTAAGGAGAAACCTCTTTCACTTGGTTTCATTCTCTCTTGTTTGCCACCATGTAAGATGTACCTTTCACCTTCCACTGTGATTGTAAGGAACCACAAGTCCATTAACCTTGTTTTTCTTTATAAATTACCCAGTCTCAGGTATGTCTTTATCAGCAGCATGAAAATGGACTAATACAGAACCTGATAGGAAATAGTCTATATTTGTTTATTTATTTCCTTCCCTCTTTTTCTCCCTCTCTCCCTTTTCCTTCTTCCCTTCCTCTTTTCTTTCCTTTCTCCCCCCACCATTCTCTATTCTTCTTTCTTTCTTAATTAATTAAACATTTATTGAGAGAGCTCATAAGGGAGGGCGTGGGGATACAGAGGTGGGTAGGCCCAGCCCTATTATAGTCTAACAGGAGACATGTGGAGGAAATCCAAGTCTCTCATTAAGGCATATTTTGGTGAAGTGAATATCACATTCCTCATCAACTTTTCCCAGCCAGTTCTAGGAAGGGTATAAAACGTGAGAGAGTACTTCATCCATTTGATTTTGTCTCAACCCCTCTTGACAATATGTTGCACAATAACTGGGTTTTTGTTGATTTGATAAAACCCAGTCGCTTGACTCATTGAGAGAATTTCTGACTTCCTCTGTTGTACATTGTGGGCATCAGCAAACTCTGGCCATCTGCTTTTGTATGGCCTGTGGTCTAAGAAAGGATTTTAAATGTTTAAATGGTTTAAAACAAGTCAAAAAAAGAATATTTTATGGCATGAGAAAATTATATGAAATGCAGCTTTCTGTGTCCATAAATAAAGTTTTATTGGAACACAGCCATGCTCATTAATGTGTGTATTGTTCATGGCTCCTTTTGCTACAATGGCAGATTGAGGAGTTGTGATCAAGGCCCTATGGCCCAGAAATGAAGCTGAAAATGTTTCCTATTTGACCCTTTAAAGAGGCTTGCTAATCCCTGATAGTATATTGTTTTATTTGCTAGTGTAGAAGTGTTAACAAAAAAGGCGTCTTAACTCCTGGCTCTAGAATCTCTTGAAGGGAGGAAATTGTTTTTGTTTAGAAAAATCTGGCCAGGCGTGGTGGCTCACACCTGTAATCTCAGCAGTTTGGAGGCCAAGGTGGGTGGATCACTTGAGGTCCGGAGTTTGAGACCAGCCTGGTCAACATGGCAAAACCCCATCTCTACTAAAAATGCAAAAATTATACAGGTGTGGTGGCGGGTGCCTGTAATCCCAACTACTTTGGAGGCTGAAGCATGAGAATCACTTGAACCTGGAAGTTGGAGGTTGCAGTGAGCCAAGATTGCACCACTGTACTCCAGTCTGGGTGACAGAGTAAGACTCCATCTCAGAAAAAAAAATTTTTGTTTTGGATGGTCCATTTGATTCTGAAAGGACAGGTGTGAAGGTGCATTGGGAGCAGCACTCAGCTGTTCTGCTAGTTCCTTGTTAGGGTGGAAAGACAGCTCTTACAATAAGACTCACACAGATTTGAATCCTAGCTCTGTGTAATTTTGGGCCAGTCATTTAACATTTCTGAGCTTGTTATTTGTCATAAGGGAACAAAAATAGAGTTAATTTCTCAGGTTTGTATGAAGAGAAAATGAATTAAAGTCTATAGAGCACTTAGCATAGGGCCTGGCATGCGGCAAGCTTGCAATCTCTCCTAGTTATGAATTATTAGTATTATTATCATTATTATATTTCTAGGGTATAGGAGAATTAAGTGAAATAACATGTGTGAAGTGCCTAGAATACTGGCTAGCAAAATCTCTTTCATGATCCAGTAGAAGATCCCATGATACTCAATCCTCCTCAGACCCAGGTCTATGATCCAGCCTTATCCAAAATGTCAGACTGGTACAGATGTGTGTCTGAAGCTGAAACTGATAACAGGGACACCTGAAGAGACTGGGTCGTGTGGCCTTTGGATGTGAAGGATGAGGGTAATTAATCGTGGGATTTTAACACAGCAGTATCATTGCGTAGAGCTGACTGTGAATATAGCGGTCATCTCCTTAGGGGTTTGAGCAGGAAGACATGGTTAATGGTGTGGTGTGAGGTACAATATTTAAAAAGAATCTAGTGATAGTGATAATGATGGCTGTTAGATTAATTTGGAAAGAAAGTAAGGAATTTAGCTGGGCATGTGGTTCATGCCTGTGATCCCAGCACTTTGGGAGGCTGAGGTGGGTGGATCATGAGGTCAGGAGTTTGACACCAGCCTGACCAACATGATGAAACCCCGTCTCTACTAAAAATACAAAAATTAGCCAGGCGTGGTGGCATGTGCTTGTAATCCCAGCTACTCGGGACGCTGAGGCAAGAGAATCACTTGAACCTGGGAGGCAGAGTGAGCTGAGATAATGCCACTGCACTCCAGCCTGGGCAACAGAGTGAGACTCTGTCTCAAAAAAAAAAAAAAAAAAAAAAAAAGAAAAGTAAGGAATTCCTTGGAAAAGGAATTAGTTTACCTCAAACAACAGAGGCCAGGAGATTCTGAGGAGTGTTTTGTGATGATGCTGAGTAGTTTAGAGATTTTTATCTTCAGCAAAACTTTCCCATCAGCTATTAATTTAGAACAAACACGATTGGCTGGCCTATACCCTGCTTTTGAACCATGTGTTAAATTAAACGAGTGGACACCTTTCTCTGTGTGTGAGTAGTTGTTAAGAGCTTGGTTTCTAAAGCCAAAATGACCAGGCAGATTCAAATCTTGGCCCTGCCATTTATTAACAGTGACTTTAGCCAAGTGACTTCACCTGTCTGTGCCTCATCTGTAAATCAGGAATAATAATAACACCTATCTGTAGCCAGCCCGGCCTGCCCCAGTCCACCTACTGGTGTTCACACTCATGCGTTGTTCCTGCTATGTAGTATCAGGTTATTTTGTGTGACCCATAGGACACAGCAGAAATGGTGGCATGTCACTTCTGATAATAGGTTATAAAAGATATTGCATCTTCAATTTTGTCCTCTTTCTTTCTTCTTTGTCTCTCTGTCCTTTTTTCTCTCTCTCTATCTGTCTGATCACTTGCTTTAGGGGAAGCCAGATGTCATGTGCAGCGATGCAGCCTGCAGAGAGGCCCCTATGGTGCGAAATTGGGACCCCACTGATAGCCACCTAAGTGAGCTTGGGGGAGATCCTCTAGCCCCTTATTATTGCAGCCCTGGCCAATAGTTTGACTGTCTCCTCCTGAAAGACCCTGTGCCAGAACCACCAGCTAAGCCTTTCCCAAATTCCTGACACACAGAAACTGTGAGTTAGATAAGTCTTTGCTGTTCTAAGTGACTACATGTCAGGGTAATTTGTTACACAACCTAGAAAACTCATATAGTACTTGTATGGTTGCCGCTGTTTTTAAAGCTCTGGAGCAATACCTGCCTCATAGGAAACATCATATCATTACAGATAAATACATCCATAACTGGGAGATCAGGGTAGGGGAAGGTAGCCCTTGACCAGATAGTCAAGTCTTGGCTGTTCCCAAATCAAAGGCTTCTGTTTTCTTTAAGGCCATCTTGCCTGGTTTCATAAAGCTCTGAAATACGGAGGAGACCCTGATTGATATTTTCCGCAGAAGAGAAGAGAGATTGAGATGGTAAGTGCCAAAGAAATTAAAAGTCATTTTGGTTTTTCAATTCATTACTTCTGGAAAAAAAATTCAAGCCCATCTTCATTACTAGCACTCTGTTTTAATGCTGATGATAATTGCAAAGGCAGTATTTTAAATTAGAATGTGTAAGACCACATGTAATTAACCTGTACAGAAGGGCTGAGATTTCATATTAGACTATTAAATCAATCCCAGCAGAATCACTAACGCTGAGCAATTGATTTGGAAATACTGTATGGTCAGAGTAAAGAAGCGGGATGCTAATTACCATCAACGAGAATTTAGTACACTTCTCAGATGCTGTTAGAGTGGCAGGCTTTTTTTCTGGCCCTTAACCCACTCAAAGCTGAGAATTCAAATTAGTTCAGATTGAATACTTAAAACAACCTTGACGTTGTTTAAGGCAAGAGAAGATTTTCTGCCATTCTGAGTGTGGTGATCATAAGGCGACTCTCAGACCATCTGGTACTGTGGCTCTCAGTGGACTTAGCTTGTGTGAGATGCTGGTGAGAAGTCCCAGGAAGGTCTGGCTGTAGTGTTTCCTCACACAGGGGACATGGCTGTGGGGACAGCCTGGCATTGTGTGCACCTCCCTTTACACAGCACTTTCCATCATCACTCATCCGTATTCTCATTTCTTGTTGTTTCTGCCCTGCAACATCCATTTTTTGTCTTTATTCTTTCCTGTTTCCACTGAATCCTTCAAGCATCCAGCAAGTGCCCACTGGCTAGCTAACAAGAAAACAATAACAGCAATAGTTTACATTTATTGAGCACTAGGGCAGATAATGGAAGCTCTCATCAGAATCTAGTCCCTGCCTCCCCTAAAGTAATGTGATCGTAACCAGACACAAGGCTAAACTATTACACGCTTCCCAGACTCACTTGCGTTAAGGTATGGCTGGGTCCTCTCCATGACAATGTGAGGGAAAGTGATGTGTGCCACATCCAGGTGAGGCCTTCAAAAGAATGGATGTGTATCCTCTGATTTGCCTCCACTCTCTTTTATTTGCTGGTTGAAGAAAGGCCCTAGAGACACAAGTGGGAGTGGGAATGGGCCCTTGAATCACCATGTAGAGCAAGGACGATGTCGACCAGGTTCACTTTCCTGGGCCTATCAGGCAAACAGGAAATATTTTGTGTTTGCGGTGTTATACCTTCAGGGTTTATATTTATATCCCTTTAGCTTACCCCTATAAAGCTTACAAGAATCATCTCATTTTGTCCACATAACAACCCTATGAAGGGTGCTATTATTTTTCTACTTTACAGAAGAATCAACAAAGGCTTAGAAGATTAAGTAACTTACCTGAGGGCACCCAGATAGTAAATGACAGGTCTGGGATATTATTTTAACTTGGCACTTGGGAAGTGACAAAGAAGTTTAAGATGTTGTCTTTGAGCCCTGGGAAACTGCAGGTTATAAATAGGCATCTTCTCTGACCAAGAACAATTAGAGAACCACAAGATACTGATTGTTTATAGCACTCATCTATTCTAATTTTAGTGCCTATGCCATGCTGTAGTTGAGCATTTGAATATTACACCTGCTTAAGGCAAAGCATGGTAACTGGTATGTTTTCTCTGTGGCTTTTAAGGTTCTATGGAACTCTGCAATGAAGAGAATGCCAACCTTGTAAAGCTATTCTAGTTCTTTTAATGTGCCATGGTGGTATAGACGCAAATGTTTCTGGATATTCTTGCTTCAGTAAGGTAAATCTTGTTTCTTTTTAGGGGGAGGGGTTGGTGGAGCTGGGTGAAGGTAGAAGGGTGCTGTGGTCTGAATGTTGATGTCCTTCCAAAATTCACATGTTGGAACCTATTACCCAATGTGATAGAGTTAAGAGGTGGGGCTTTTGGGAAGTGATTATGTCATGAGGGTTCTGCTCTCATAAATGGGATTAGTGGCCTTATAAAAGATGTTGAAGGGAGCTGCCTTCCACCTTCTGCCATGTGAGAACACAGCAATGAAGCACCAATTTTCAATCAGATTCCTCACCAAACACTGAATCTGCAGGTGCTTGATCTTGAGCTTTCCAGCCTCCAGAACTATGAGAAATAAATTTCTGTTGTTTATGAATTACCCAGTCTCGGCTATTTTATTGTAGCAGCCCCAATGGATTAAGATGGAGGGTTAGTCGAGTCAGTCTTATGCTGATTTGGTTTGAGGTTACTTATGCCTTATTAGGCTAAAGTCAAACCAGAAATGAACATGGGCACATTCCTCATGGTTTGGGTCCTGCTCCTAGTCCTGAGATGAGGGTTTGTGTATAGTGATAATGAAGGGCGTGCTCTCAGGGGAGATAAGAAAGGGAGTGGGAGGCAGGACAAGGGAGAGTGAGCAGGAAGCTAAGCAGGGTGAGATTCCAGGTGATCTTCTAGCCTCAGCCTCATCTGTGAAGTGATCTGGAGCATAAATCACCCCACAGAGTTTGCACCAACTAAAGTGAGGGTGCTGGGCTTTCATATTCCTTCACCAATCAGGTGTTGGCTGTGGGCAACCCCCTGTGAGCGCCCAGGTGCTTCTGGGTCTCCAAGTATGTGGCCAAAATGGTGCTGGGAACCCAAGGGCTGTCACCTGCAGGTACAGCCAACCAAAGCACATGGAAGCTGGCGAGGAGCACAGAACCTACGTGAGATCTGAGGGCATCTGGGTGGCGCACCAGCAGGTGCTGTGATATCTCAGAAGAGAGCCTTTGTCCACAGAAGCTTGGGGTCTGCCTCATTTACATTTCTTGACCAAATCCCCCTCCTTTCTGTGCCTATCTGTGCTCTAGTCAAAGGCATTGCTATACTATTATCTACTTATATCTTCCCTTTTACCCCTGTATACTTTTAGTCTCTTTGCTGAGAATGACTCCTCCCAGCCCCTCTTCTCTAACTCAAAGACTCTGCATCTTTTCTTTGCCTGTTTATATGCCAACTTTGAAAGAATGCCCCATTTTTTATACCCTCTCGGTCAGAGGCATCTTCCCATCTGTACTCCCCAGAACTTTGTACATTCTAGTGGCATCACTACCTACTGCAATGCAGTGACTACATGCTCCCTGCCCTTCCTCTCATCATTCACACAGCAGTAATTTTTATAGGAACATGAGAAACTAGAAAGTAGATGGCAATGGATGGCGGAAGTCTCTGAGAGCGAGCTGAGCACCCTGGATTGCTAGCCTATGTAGTACCTTGGTACGAATTAGGGAAAACAGCCTCTCTGTATGGATGCTGCTCTGAGCAAGGAGCGTGACTAGACAAGGGCACACAACTTGGCTGGTTGCCTTTGTGAAGTGTACAGTCTTCACAACTGTATACTGTGGTGCTACCTGGAACACTCCTTCTTGAGCTGGGTCCAGGGAGGGGATCAGAGATACATGTGATTGAATTATAGAAGAAAGGAACTGTTGCCTGGTTCCCAGAGATAGCCAGGAGATTGTTAGGTAACACAGTACGTGTGGGGAAGGGTGGAATTGAGTAAGAAAGATGCAGCCCAGGCCCGCTCTGCCCTCAGCATTGGTGCCATCACTTCTGATAGCACTGTAGCAGATTTAAAAACTTGCCACAAATTCTCTGATGCTTCTCAAATGGAGACGTGGAACACATTCCTCTCCTCTTCAATCTTAGTGGCCTCATTGACCCACTCATAGCCATCAGATTGCAGTGAAAGTGAAAAACAGGACTCCTGAGGTTAGGTAAGAAGAGGCTGTATACCTTCTGCCTTTGTTTCTTGAAACATTTACTCTTGGGATGCTTCATTTCAGAACCCAGTTGCCATGGTGTGAGAAATTGAAACCACATACAGAGGCCACATGTAGGTGCTTGCTACAGACAATGGCCCCAGCTGAGCTCCCAGCCAACAGCCAGCACCAACTGCCAGCCATAGGAGTGCATGATATCCAGCCCAGTTGGGCCTTCTGATGACTGCAGCACCAGCTACCCTCTGACTGCAATGGCATAAAAGGTCTTGAGCTGATCCTTTCCCCAATTCATGATCCATAAGATCATGAGCAAAAGATCTTACTGGTTGTTTCAATTTGGGGGATTTGTTATGCTGAGTAGGTGCTTAAAGTTGCCTTTCTGTAAACCTTTGCATCAATAAGTTAAAATCTGAGCCTTGATTTAGGATTTTAGATGGGTAGAGAGAATCAGCTTTATGCTGCTTTGATTGAAGGTTACTTAGGACGAATTAATTTAGGAAAAGGATGCACTCAACATGAGGGGTTAGCGTGAAAATCTCAGGTCATAATAGAATGTTACTTTACTTTGCCAAAGTGTTTTGTGTTGGGTCTGGATAGAGAGAATATAAATTTTCAACAAAGCTCCCCAAGGTTTCCACACTGATTTCCCCATGTTTTTGCCTAGATGTTTTCTTGTTTATATTTTTTGCGGTATTTCACAAATATTTTGGGCTGGGAAGGCTCAGATGTAATGGGTTAAATTTAGAGGTCACTTGCTTGCATTGCCAATAAGAACAGCAGCTCTTTAAATAGGATTTAAAATGCCTTTCAATTATTTGCAGTTGGTTAAAATCATTTGAGGAATGTGCATAGCAATGCCATGTTAAAGAGAAAAAGCAAGTAAAGGAAAAAAAAAGTCCCTGAGTTCTTTAATAGAATCTGAATTATGTTTTTAAAAATTCTTGGCCAAGATGTTGCTGGATTGTGCTACATGGAATTGGTGCCATATTTATTGTCCAGAAATCTTCCATGGAACTTGGAGAAAGACAAAAGAGAATCCCATCTGAAGTCTTCAGTTAGCTCAAAGTTGCCAAAATAATTGGGGTTTGAAGTTGAGCAGTTTCACTTTCTTCCTTCATTTGTTGGAGACTGATAACTAAAAGTTGGATTTAGGGATTCAAAGAGATTATTACCCAAACAAAATTTTTATTCAGTTTTGTACAAATACACTTCAGGAAATTAATGAAACCTGTTAAGTTTTAATATTCTGTGGGCCCATAGATTTATTTGGAAAAGTTCTTACATTGGAGGCATGGTTATTACCATGTTCTAACTGGCTGCTAAATTAGGTAACCTATTCATAGCTGGCTGATTTAACATATCCTCTGTAGGGGAGTCACTGGTCACTGCAGATCCAGTTTTTGGACTTAGGGAGATGAGTCTGATTGAGAGGTTGTCTCAAATAGATTCATTGACCCCCATTCTTCAATTTCCAGGTTGCACTGTGATTTTATGCATGTTTCAGAAGACCAGTCCTCCTGCATATTAATCCATGCATGTGGGAATGGAGCAGGGAAGTAGGATGTGCACACAAAATTCCTTTTCTTGAGTTCTTTAGCTCCCCAGGGCAGATGGGGGTACAGGCAACAAACCAATTTAGTGAGTTTGTTTTCTAACCCTTTTAGGAATCAACTGATACCTTTTTTCCCTTTAATCTTTCATGTTTTCTTCCCTTCCTCTCATCCCATTGGGTCAGTCTAACAGAGTTCTGGCTTTGAGAATGGACCCTTAGGCTGGGCGCGGGGCTCATGCCTGTAATCCCAGCACTTTGGGAGGCTGAAGCGGGTGGATCGCTTGAGGTCAGGAGTTTGAAACCAGCCTGGCCAACATGATAAAACCCCTTCTCTACTAAAAATACAAAAATTAGCCAGATGTGGTGGTGTGGGCCTGTTGTCTCAGCTTATTGGAAGGCTGAGGCAGGAGAATCCCTTGAACTTGGGAGGTGGAGGTTGTAGTGAGCCAAGATTGTACCATTACACTCTAGCCTGGGTGACAGAGTGAGACTCTGTCTCAAAAAAATAAAAAGAACACTTAGATATTCCTTGTACAAATTATACTTTATAGCCTTGAGCTTAAAGGATAGAGCAAAAGAGACGGGCTGACATCAGGTTGGATTCTACCATGAGAGAGGTACTCAGATAGTGACAAGGGTTATCAGCCTATCCACATGGAGATGCCACAGCTGGCAGAAGTTCTGAAGCTGGGCTTTCCCAGATTCCTGGGCTCCCATCCACATCTCCCTGAAATTCTAGCCTTGCAACAACTTTTTTAAGCAAACCATGTTACCTGGGATTTATTATTATGGCTCTGGGTATAAGCCCATGCTATGTGAAGAGTGCCATATTCTTACATTAGCCATAGGCTGTACACTTGCAATAACAGAAAGCACATGTGCCTTGTAGCATTGTGATTACATAATGATTTTTGGTCTGTTAGCACACCCAGTCATTTACCTGTGGTAGCAAGAAGCTGGGAAGACTGTGCCCCATAGGCCTGGCGTTGGCATACCACACAGTTCTATCTCCTTCTGCCCACTGGTCAGCATCTTCTTGGGATAATAAACGTTATTGGTTTTTCATGAATTTAACAACATTCATGAAGAACCTATTATGTCCCAGGCATCGTGCTGGGCATAAGTGTAGGATGGGTGAGCAAGATAAATGTGATCTCTTTCCTCAAGGAGTTTAGAATTGAAGGGGGAGTAGGTACTTATACCCAGAGTGTGGCCAGCACAGAGGGGTATGAAGGACATGCACAAGGAGCTATGATCAAGATTCACAGACCTCTCTGAGCCAGTGACATTTAACCTCCAGCCTGAAGGATAAGAAGGTTCTGTCTTTGAGAAAAGGCAGCACTGGGGGAAGGGGAAGACAATCTCAATGAGGACTGGTTTACGCTTCCCCGTGAGTGTTTTGAGGGAGGTTTATTACATCTCCTTGGTGGATTGACCACCTGAGTCTTGGCTCTCATTGGGGGATGAAAGGCTGTGTCTCATCTGAAGACACTTCCAGGCCCTGTGGACTGGGGTAAGATGTTTATTTGGCAGCTGAGGGCACTTACTCTCACCTTTATGTGCAGGTCGAACTTGGGGTAGTCTCCTGGGAGTTCTTGAAGTATAGCAAAGGTCCCTAATGCCTGCTTTTTTTTTCAATGTAGGCTGACTGTGATTCTACAGGAGAAAGGAGCCAAGAGGCTTTGGGCCCAATAGGTCTCTGCAGGACACTGGAGCTGGAGGGGCTCCCCGTGGTGTCATTCTGCCACCCCAGAGCTTGGGGGAAGGGGGTGTAGGCCTCATGTGGAGAACTTGAGAAAGCAGGGTTCTCTAACCCCACTGCTGGCCCTGGTATCACTAAAATCACCTATTCCTTTCCCTTGAGTCCCATATATGAAGGTGCGGCAAGCCAACCCACCAAGAAAAAGAGACGTGGCCCACGTGCACATGCATGCGTGCCTGCACGCTCATTAATCTAGCCACAGGGGGACAGAGATAGTGCCTACAAACGCTCCAAGCTCACTTAAAATTAAGAAAATTCCCCAAAGTCTTCTTTATCTATTAGAAGGTCAATTTCATTCAGTTGTTCTATGTGAAGGTTATTTACATAGAATTCGCGGGAGGGTAATGCTTTTTCTTCTCAAGAGTTTTTGACACAACTCAGCATCCATCTTCTTGGAATCTGGTTCTGGACTCTGTGCCTCATGTCTTGATTACAGTGGCCTTTTACCCATAGCTCACCCCAATCCCTCATGTCCTGGGATAAGCATGTTTTTGCTTGTCAGTCTATCCATTAGGGACTCACAGGACATCTTATTGTGAATAATGTCAGATGAGATTTAGGGAGTCTCGCCATCTATAAATCAGTGCCTGGAGGCTTTGGGATCATTCCTACTCATTTTTTCTCTTGGAATCAGGCAGTTTAGTCCCTGTGGGTATGGTTTAGCAAGATCTCAAAGTAGAAATTTATTGAAAATAATTTCCAACGCAAGTCCAGACTTTCTTGAACATCTCTATTAGTATAAGATCTAGTTTTTTCTCTCTCCAATAAACAAACACACCATTCAGTTCTCCCTTCCACCCTAATTTGTGAGAGAAGGAAGTGTTATAACCCTCGGTTGGGATCATGTTTGTTTGTCACTGGAAGTTCCTGAGATGCATGAAGTCATGGTTTAACTTCACAGGATGTGCTGAGCACCTCCTCTGAGCCATGCCCTGTGCTATGCATTGAGTGTGTAATGCTGTTCAAGATACACCTTCTACCTTGGGGAAACTAAGGTCTGCCTTGAGAGACACACAGGTAAAGAATTAAGCATAGAATGAAATGACAAGTCCTATAAGGGGGATATTTATGTATTAGTTATATGTACTACAGGAATAAAAAGGTAGAAGAGAAAATCCTTCTGCTGTTTGGGGTGGTGGAGAAGAGGCATGGAGGGGAGGGATTTTGGCCTTTAAAGGACATTTGGCAGTGTCTGGAGACAGACATTTTTGTTATTTCAACTAGGGGAATGGAATTGGTTACTGGCATCTAGAGGCCAGGGATGCTGCTGAGTAACCTACAATGTACGAACAGCCTCCTACAGGAAAAATTTATCTGGTCACAAACGTCAAGGCTGAGAAAGAGTGCTATAAGGGGGATGTTTGAGTTGAGCCTTGAAGATGACTGGAGTCTGCTAGGCAGCAACTCGGGAAGGCCATTTTGCTCAAAGGCTTCATTCCACTGCTAACTTTGTGGACCAGAGAGGAAACAAGACCAAGAAGAGACGAGGCTCTGGGTTTGGAGGGTCAGCTCACAGTGATGGTGTTCCTGGGTGGCTCAGAGTTGGCTCCAGGTGGTTCTTGCTCCCACTATGGTGCAAATTAGGGGTAGTTGGGCAAAAGGATGACATTTTCTCCTTTTTTGTGGTAGTTTAAAAAGGAGAATTAAGGAATTTGTCCTTCTCTTGATTCTAAAGAGAGTGGGTGGCCAATTGCCAGGAAAGGCATGCAGGAAAGAGCAGAGAAGACATCTCCTGTAATAAGTAAATTAATTTAACCCTGTGGCTTGCAACAGCATATGAAGTGGCCAGACTACTATATATAAACACTCAGAGATAGAGACTTAGGTGCCAGTCATTAAACCTGTTCTACCCCAAAATCTGGAATGGAAGGACTAAGCTGTACCATTGATTCTACAAAAGTATCTTTGGATTGCTATCAGAAAAATATTCCTAAGTGAAGTGCAACATTATCTAAATGGACCGTCTCAATAACCCTGTGAGGCTGGCTGATAAAGGCAATAGCACATTGAAGCATAATAGTACAATGAAGGAAGCAAACCCAGGGCAACTGAGGGTGCTACTCTGTCCACAAGTGTCACTGATTGGGAGAGTAGAAGGCCAGAGTCCTGGTCTGGCTGGTAGACCAAGTTGAGCTCTTTGCAGGAACTGTTTCTGGCCCTGGGCCAGTCCTGCCCTTTATCCATTGGAGTGTTCCTCTCATCCATGCTGGCTTTTGTTTGTTGTTTTTCTGTTTTCTCCCATGTCTTAGTCAGTTTTTTGCTGCTATAACCAAATACATGAGACTGGGTAATTTATAAACAAGAGAAGCTTATTTAGCTCAAGGTTCTGGAGGCTGGGAAGTCCAAGAATGAGGGACTGCATCTTGCAAGGGCCTTCTTGCTGCATCATAACCTGGAGGAAGACATTACGTGGTGAACATGTGAGATTTAGAGAGGAAATCAGGCAAAACTCGTTCTTTTCATGAGGACCCCACTTCTGAGATAAATAACCCACTTCCACAAAAATGGTATTAATCCATTCGTGAAGGTGGAGCTTGCATGACCTAATCACCTCTTAAAGGTCCTGTCTTTTAATACTGTCACAATTGCCATTACATCTCAAAGTGAGTTTTGGAGAACACATTCAAACTGCAGCACCCTAACATTTATTAATCATCACAATAAGAACATTATAAGGTATAAGGAGAATAAGAGCTCCCACAATTCCTCTCCCTAGGACAGTTGTTTGGTTTTGTTTCCTGCCATCATCCACACGGATCCATAGTTAAAAAATAATGTAATTGCCATTGAGTTCTTTTTCACATAATATGATGTGCTTTTTCATGTTCTCACATAGACCCCGTGAATCATTTCAGTGAACCCCTATTATCCATCAAGGTCATGTGCCATCATTTACCTATCAATTCTCCTTTTTGGTCACTGTGGAGGTTTTCAGAGTTTCAGTATCACAAATAACGTTGTAGTGAGCATCTTTGTGTAAATAGGTTTTTTTTTTTTTTTTTTTTTTTTGCTTCCTTTCAAAGATTTCTTTAGGATACATTTCCAACAGTGGGATTAATGTGTCAAAGGGTATGAATATCTTCATGGATCCTGATATATATTGTCAAATTGCTTTCCAGCAGAGTGTAGCAATGTATATACCTGACATGAATAAATGAGTGCAGCAGGCTTGCAAAATATTGCCAGCATTGGATGTTATTATTTTATTTTCAAATTTCTTTTGCTGGTTTAATAAATATAAAATGATACCAATTACACATAAGTAACATGCCTAGCAATGTGTTTGGCACTGGTTGGTTTTGCTAGTGTTTCCCTGCAGCTTATGATTCCTATCCTTATCCTTGGACTATAGCCTTGACCTTCTGTCTGTCCTACATGGCTCCCAGCCTGACCTTGATTGCTATCAATCTCTAGGGAGCATTTGGCCTTGGCTTGACTCAGTTTAATGATGATGCTGAGTGTCTAGATAGAGCCCACAAGTGGCATTGTGGGTTAAAAGATGCCCATATTTATCTTTTGGCTCCCCAGTTTATAAGCTGTGTGACCTTCGATAAATTTTAATTTCTCTAAACCTCAGATTAATTGAGATCGCGTATGTTAAGCAACTAACACTGTGCTTGATACAGAGTAAGTTATGTTAGTCTTAATAATAGTAATAATAATAATCTATTTTAATAACTCACAACCTTTGAGATAGGTGCTGATATTATCCTCATTTTAAAGGTAGACAATTGAGGCTCCAAGAGGTTAAGCCCTTTGCCCAATATGTGCAGTCGAATGCAGAGTGACTTCTGCCCTCTGTCCCCAGCTTTGTAACATGGGTGAGTGGTCCCAGTGAGTGGTAGGTGTATTCATGAAAACCATTTCTGTACCAGGACAGCCAGCACCAACTTACCTACACACAAAAGTGACTACAGATTGCATACACGTAGTCCTCCAAACTCAAACTAAAGACCAACCCTTATCTAGATTCCAAAAATGCCAGCAGCCACTCCAGTACTCTGCAGTCTGAGGGGAAGTAGGCTGGAGGAAAAGTTAGAATGGAAAGAGAGGTGAGTCATAACCAATTGTGGTTAAAATGTCTTTCTGTTGAAAAACTTACAAAAACCTATGGCCATGTGAACTTATTTCTTGGGGCCTTGGAGCTGGAGCCTCATTAGCTTCATGGTAAATTGGACACTGTCCTGAACTCATGACTAGCAGTCAACCAAAAATGGGATGGCTAGTTACTTTTGATTGCTTGTTGCTTTTTTCTGAATTAAAACTTTGTTATTAGCATAGCTCAGTCTGAGAGTTACTGCCAGGGTGGAATTACTCTAATTAAGAGGAAAAGAAAAATATGTTGCTAGTCATTAATTTTTCTTGATTAGAGGGTGACCCAGTTTGAGGTTAAACGAAGAGGACTGAGGTAGTAATTTAGCACTCTGGGGAGTTTGTGGAGACTTTTGTGAGCTGGAGAAGCAACAGCTGGATCCTGGGGTTGCCACCATATTTGAATTCATAACTAGTTCTAAAAACGTGTGTAAGAAATCTTCAGGAATGTCATGCTTATTTTTAAAATGAATAAAAACAAGGATAGGGTCAGGGCACAGCACTATAATTTAAATGCTACCAGCACTGCATCTGTGTCCCAATAAATGAATGAAAGCTTTTTCTGTGTTAAATGTGAAAATATCGTATTATCTTGATTTGAGGATCCTGGCTTTGACTTGTCAAATTCTGGGGTAGCTAGAAACTTTACCTTTGGCATATGCCCATAACACTGAATAAATGTTAAAACAGGTATAATATTTCACTCACTTAAGTACACATTATTTGAGGTTTCTGTGATGAAAGCAAAGCACCCTTTAGTGCAAAGGGCACAGACTTGGAGCCAGAAGACCTGAATGTGAGTCCTGCCTTTCCTAGCCCTGTGACTTTGAAGGTAATCTTTTTGAGCCTCTGAACTAGTTTCCATATGGTAAATTGTAAGTATCCTCACTCGTATATTATACACCTAGTTTAATAAAACATATGGAAAAGTAAAGTGACACATAAATGTTATTATGATATCATTGAGTTCTCATATCACTTGTAAGTTGGGACTTTATATAGTATCTTTGAGAAGGCCAGGGGAGGAAAGAGTGAAAACCTTGGGGTGGCTTCAAGACTGTAGGAATCTTTTTTTTTTTTTTTTTTTAAAGAAAAGCTTTATTGAAGTATAATTGACAAATAAAAACTGTGTATATTCAAGGTGTACAATATAATGTTTTGATATATGTATATACTGTGAAATGATATTCCTAATGAAGCGAATTGACATATTCATATACTTAAGATCTCCTGCCTTAGGGAATTTCAAGTATTCAGTACAGTATTGTTAGCTATAGTTACCATACTGTACATTAGGGATCCAGAAGTTACTCATCTTATAACTGCAACTTTCTACCCTTGGACAAACATTTCCCTTATCCTGCAACCCTGGGTAACCACCCTTCTATTCTCTGCTTCTATGTGTCAACTCTTTTACATTCCACATATAAGTGAGATCATGCAATTTTTGTCTTTCCGTGTTTGGCTTATTTAACTTAGCATAATGTCCTCCAGGTTTATACATATTGTCACAAATGGCAAGATTTACTTCTTTTGAAAGGTTGAATGGTATTTTGTTTATAATGTTTATGTGTATATGTATGTGTATATATATGTATCATATATATATATCAATTTCTTTATCCATTCATCTATCGATGAACCATTAGGTTGTTTCCATATCTTACAATGCTGCAGCAAATATGGGAGCGCAGTTATCTCTTTGACACACTATTCATTTGCTTTGGATATCATATCCAGAAGTGAAATTGATGGATTATATGATAGTACTATTTTTAACTTTTTGAGGAGCCTCCATACTGTTTTCCATAATGGCTGCACCAATTTATGTTCCCACCAGCAGTGGACAGAGGTCCTCTTTTCTCTATATTGTCACCAATACTTGTTATCTTTTGACTTTTTGATAATAGCTATTCTTTTTTTATTATATTTATTAATTTTTTTTATTTTTCATTTTTGTGGCTACATAGTAGGTATATACATTTATGAGGTATATGAGGTGTTTTGATACAGGCATACCATGCATAATAATTACATTATGAAAAATCGGGGCTCCATCCCCTCAAGTATTTACCAAGTTGTAGTGCTTGTAAACCTTTTGTGTTACAAACAATCCAGTTACACTTTTAGTTATGTAACTTATCCAGAAGATTCAACACCAGTTCAATGTAAAATTTATTATGTAACTAAAAGATGTAATTGGATTGTTTGTAACACAAAGGGGATACAAAGTATATATATTTTCAGTTATTTAAGTTATTATTGACAATGGTCACCATCTTGTGCCATCAAATTCTAGGTCTTATTCATTCTTCCTATATTTTGGATCCTTTAACCACCCCTGTCTTTTTCCCAGTCCCCACAACCCTTCTCAGCCTCTAGTAACCATCCTTCTGTTTCCTATCTTCATGAGTGACTTCAATTCTTTCAATTTTTAGATCCTACAAATAAGTGAGATCATGCAATGTTTGTCTTCCTGTACCTAGCTTATTTCACTGAGCACAATGACCTCCAGTTTCTTCCATATTGTTGCAAAGGATAGGATCTCATTCTTTTTTTATGGCTGAATAGTACTCCACTGTGTTTATGTACCATATTTTCTTTATTCATTCTTCTGTTGATGGACACTTACGTTGCTTCCAAATCTTGGCTTTTATGAATAGTGCTGCAATAAACATGGTAGTGCATATATCTCTTCTTTGATAATAGCTATTTTAATGGGTGTGAGGTGATATAGTTTTAACTTGCATTTCCCTGACGAGTAGTAATGTCGAACATTTTTTCGTATACTTCTTGGCCATTTGTATGTCTTCTTTGAAAAATGTCCATTTGAGTCCATTGCCCTTTTAAAAATTGAGTTGTGAGTTCCTTATATACTTTGGATATTACGCCCTTATTGGATACATGGCTGGCAAATATTTCATGAGCTGCTTCTCATTTGGTTGATGGTTTCCTTTGCTGTGAAGAAATGTTGTAGTTTGATGTACCCTTATTTGTTCATTTCGCTTTTGTTGTTTGTACTTTTGGTGTCATATCCAGAAATATCATTGCCAAGACCAATATCATGAAACTTTTCCCTTTTGTTTTCTTCAGGAAGTTTTATAGTTTTAGGTATTATATTTAAATCTTTAATTCACTTTGAGTTGATTTTTGTGTATAGTATAAGATAGGACCCAATTTCACTTTTTTTTTTTGACATGTGAATATTCAGTTTTCCCAACACTATTTATTGAAGACACTATCTTTTCCCTGTTGTGTATTCATGGCACCTTTGTCAAAGATTAGAACACCAGGTATGAATGGGTTTATTTTTGGGCTTTCCATTCTGTCCCATTGGTCTATGTGTTTGTTTTTATGTTAGTAGCATCCTGTTTTGATTATTATAGATTTGTAATATAATTTGAAATGAGGAAGTGTGAGGCGTCCAGCTTTGCTCTTCCTCCTCAAAATTGCTTTAGCTATGCAGGGTCTTTTGTTCATTCCATATGAACTTCAGGATTGGTTTTCTATTTCTTTGCAAAACGCCGCAGAAGTTTTGATCTGTAGATTGCTTTGGGTAGTAAGGACATTTTGGCAATATTGATTCTTCCAATCTACAAACATATACCTTTGCATTTCTTTGTGCCTTCTTCAATTTCTTTTCTCAGTGTTTTCCTTTGTAGTTTTTATGTACAGATCCTTCATGTGCTTGATTAAGTTTTTTCCCAGGTATTTTATTTTTTGATGCTATTATAAGTGAGACTATTCCCTTCATTTCTTTTTTGGATTGTTTGTTGTTAGTGTTTTGAAATGCAACAGGATTTTGTATGTTGACTTTGTATTTTTCAGGTGTACTGGATTCATTTATTTCAAAGAATTTTTAAAATAAATAATTAAAAAAATAATTTTCAAAGATTGTGTCATGTGCAAACAGAGACTTTTTTTTTTTTTTTTTACTTTTTCCTTTCCAATTTGAGTGTCTTTTATTTCGTTTTTCTTGCCTAATTGCTCTGGCTAGGAGTTCTAGTACTGTATTGAGTAGAAATGGCAAAAGTGTGTATTCTTGTTATATTCCTGATCTTAGAGGAAAGACTTCCAACTTTTTATTATGAAATATGAGGTTAGCTCTGGACTTGTCATATATTACTTTTACTGTATTGAGGTACATTACTTCTGTAACTAGTTTGTTGACAATTTTTATCATGAAAGGATGTTGAATTTTGTCAAGTGCTTTTTCTGCATCTATTGAGGTGACTGTATCATTGTCACCCTTCATTCTGTCATGTAGTATATCACATATTTTGACTGGCATATATAGGATCATTCTTTCATCTCACCTGGTGATAGTGAATGATTCTTTTACTGTGCTGTTAAATTCAGTTGGCTAGTATTTTGTTGAGAATTTTTTGCATCTATTTTCCTTAGGGATATTTGGAAAATAGATGCAGATTTTTGGAAATAATAATTTTATTATTATTTTTAGTGTCTATATCTGGATTTGGTATTAATCTGGCCTCCAATATGAATTTGGAAGTATTCCTTTCTCTTCAGTTTTTTGACGGAGTTAGAGAGGGTTGATATTAATTCTTTAAATGTTTAGTAGAATTTATTAGTGAAGCCATTAGGTCCTGGGCTTTTCTTTCTTTTTTAAAAATTAAAAAAATTTATTGACACAAAATTGTACATATTTTGGGGGGTACATAGTGATATTGCAAAACATACAATGTATAGTGATCAGATTGGGGTAGTTAGTACATCCGTCATCTAAAACATTTATCATTTCTTTGCTAAATATCCTCCAATATTCAATATCCTCTAGCCAGCTATTTGAAACATATTATTGTTAACTATCATCTTCCTACAGTGCTATAGAATATTAGAATGAGATTTTCTTTAATGGAAAATTTTTGAATACTGATTCAGTCTCCTTACTCATTTTTGTTCTGTTCAGATTTTCTGTTTCTCCATGATTCAGTCTTGGTAGTTTGTATATTTCTAGGAGTTGATCTGTTTTTTTTTTCTAGGATATCCAATTTGTTGACATATAAGCATTCATAGTAGTCTCTTATGATCCTTTGTGCTTCTGTGCTATCAGTTATAATGCTACCTCTTTCATTTCTGATTTTATTTGAGTCTTCTCTATATTTTCTTAGTCTTGCTAAAGATTTGTCAGTTTTGTTTATCTTAAAAACTCTCAGTTTCATTGATCTTTTCTATTGTTTTTTACTCTTATTTATTTTTGCTCTGATCTTTGTTATTCTTCTTTCTACTAACTTTGGGCTTAGTTCTATTTTTAGTTCATTGAGCATAACATTATTAGGTTGTTTGAGATCTTTGCTCTTTTTAATGGGAATGTTTTCACTGTAAATTTCCTTTGTAGAACTGTTTTTGCTGGGGGGATGGTGGCATGTGCCTGTAGTCCCAGCTATCAGGAGATTGAGACAGGAGGATTACTTGAGCCCAGGAGTTCAAGTACAGCCTGGAGAACATAGTGAAACCCAGTACCTATTTTTTTTTTTTTAAAGTCCTCTTTAGGACAAAAGCCTGGATAACTGTTTTGCTGGATCCCATAAGTTTTAGTATGTTGTGTCTCCATTTTTATTTATCTCAGGATACTTTTAAATTTCCCTTTTGATTTCTTCTTTGACCCATTGGTTGTTCAGGAGTATGTTGTTTAATATCCACATATTGGTGAATTTCCCAGTTTTCCCCCTCTTAATGATTTCTAGTTTCATATTATTGTGGTCAGAAAGGATACTTGATATGGTTTCAATCTAAAATGTGTTCACACTTGTTTTGTGGCCTAACAAATAATCTATCCTGGAGAACGTTCCATGTGCACTTTAGAAAAATGTGTATTTTGCTGCTGTTGGATGGAATGCTTTGTATATGTCTTTTTAGTCCATTTTATCTATAGTGTTGTTCACATCCTCTATCTCCTTATTGATTTTTTGTCCAGATGATTCATTGATGTTGAGCATGGGATACTGAACTTCCCTACAATTATTGTATTGCTGCCTGTCTCTCCCTTCGTATCTATTAATATTTGCTTCAGCTAGTTAGGTGCTGCAATGTTGAGTGCATACATATTTACAATTGTTATATCCTTTTAATGAATTGATTCCTTTATCTCTATATAATGACCTTCCCTGTTTCTTTTTAGTTTTTGAATTAGTCTATTTTGTATAAGCATAGCTATCTCTGCTCTCTTTTGGTTTTCTTTGCATAAAATATCATTTTTCATTCCTTCACTTTCAGTGTAAGTATGTTCTTAAAGCTGAAGTGAGTCTTGTAGGCAGCATATAATTATATAATTATATTATATATATATTTAATCCATTCAGCCATTCTATGTCTTTTGATTGGATAATTTAATTCACTCACTTTAAAAGTAACTATTGTTAGGTAATAACTTACTGTTGCCGTTAAAAACTGTTTTCTGGCAGTTTTATAGATCTTGTGTTCCTTCCATCTTCTCTTATTGTATTCTGCTGTGTTTTGCTGCACTGGTATGCTTTGATTCCCTGCTTTTATTTCTTTCTATTTTTCTCTTTTGTGTATCTACTAGATTTTGCTTTGTGGTAACTTTGAGACTTACATATAATACCTTATAGTTATAGCAGTGTATTTTAAGCTGATAATAACTCAACTTTGACTGATAGAAGTCTACACTTTTACTCCCCTTCCACACATTTTATTTTTTTGATGTCACAATTTACTCTTTTTACGTAATCTGTCAAATAGAAAATTATTGTCACTATAATCATTTTCAATAGTTTTGCTTTTAACCTTTATATTAGAGACACAAATGATTTACATACCACTATTACAGTATCTGGGTATTCTAAATTTTACTGTATGTTTACTTTTACCAGTTAATCTAATATTTTTATATGTTTTTATGAAACCTATTATATATATTTCATAAATATACACTACTAATTAGCATCATTTTGTTTCAGCTTGAAAAATTTCCTTAGTATTTCTTGTAAAGGAGTTCTAGTGGTGATGAACTCCTTTAGTTTTTGCTTGTCTGAGAAAGTCTATTTCTCCTTCATTCCTGAAGGATAGTTTTGCCAGGTAAAGTATTCTTGGTTGGAAGAATTTTTTTTTCTTTCAGGGCTTTGAAAATATTCCATTTTTTCCTGGGCTGCAAACTTTCTGCTAAGAAGTCTGCTAGTTGCCTTATGGAGGATCCTTTATATGTGAGGAGTTTCTTTTCTCTTGCTGTTTTCAAGATTCTCTCTTTATGTTTGTTGTTTGACAATTTGTTGTAATATGTCTTGGTGAAGTCTTTGGGTTGAACCTTATTGGAGACCTTTGAGCTTCATATACCTGGATGTTAATATCCTTCTTCAGATTTGAGAAGTTTTCATCCATTATTTTTTAAAATAAGCTTTCTCTATTTTTCCCTGTCTCTTCTCTTTCTAAAATTCCTGTAGTGCAATGTTAGCTCTCTATGGTGTCTCATACATTGTGCAGGCTTTCTTCTTTTTTTTTGGTTCTTTTATCTTTTTTATCTTTTGAATGGACATTTAAAAATGTGCTGTCTTTTCTTTCTTTTGCTCAATCAAGCCTGATGTTGGTGCTATTTATTTTTTATTTTATTAATTGTATTCTTCAGCTCCTGAATTTGTTTGGTTCTTTTTAATTATTTTTTTAAAATCTCTGTTGAACTTCTAGTTTTATTTATTGTTTTCCTGATTTTTTTTGAAGTTGTCTATCAGTGTTTTCTTGTAGCTTGGTGAGCTTTCCTAAAGTAATTACTTTGAATTCTTTGTATATTTCTGTTTCTTTGGTGTTGGTTACTGGAAAATTACTGTGTTTCATTGGTGATGACATGTTTCCTTAGTTTTTCATAGCTAGTTGCCTTGCATTGATGTCTGTGCCTTTGATGAAGCAGTCACCTCTTCCAGATACTACAGACTGGTTTTAGTAGGGAAAGAACTTTGCCAGTGGGTGGGTATGAGGGCACCAGCTGGATGGGGTACAGTGCTTTCCACTCCAGTGAAGGTACAAGCATCCAAAGACCCTCAGTGGCCAAGGCTGTGGTGGGAATCCACAGCTATAGTGAGGGTTATTGGGGTCTCCAGTGTTAAAGGCTGCTGGAGTTTTTAAAATCTCTTTTTCTTACATGCAGAAAGTTGTGGCTGAGGGGATTCCTCTTGGCATTGAGCCTGGCTCACAGTGGGCTTATGGTATGGGATGCACTGGCATCTGAAGCTCAGTGCCTATGGAGCAGTCACAGAGCCCAAGTCTGAAGTGTGTGCTCATGTGGAACTGACAGTGGCTCCAGGGTCTGGAGTGTGGGCATGTGCAGAGCTACCACTGCTTCAGAGATCAGGGTAGTGGTTGCTATGTTGCTACAGTGGTTGCTATTGCATCTGCAGTGCTGGTGCTTATAGAGCAGCCACAGAACCAGGGTCTGGAATGCCGGTACACATGGACTGATAGTGGCTCCAGGGTCTGAGGCAGGGCTAGCCCATAGTGGTGGTGACTCTGGTGCCTGAGCTTCAGGTGTGAATGGTACAGCCATGGATTTGGGATCTGGAGTGCCGACATGCACAGAGTAGCAGCAGCTCTGGGATCTAGGGTGCAGGCAGGGTTGGGGGGTGGCAACCCCAGTCCCAGGGTGGCACAACATGGCTTTTCTTGATGGGAGTATGCAGCAGTGTCTCCCTATCCCAGAAGTTCTCAGTGGTGATGGCTGTTTGTTACTTCAGTGGTGAAGGCTGCCAGTGTCCTTTGTAGAGCAGGCCACTGGGGAGCAAGGTGGCACCTGCCGTATGGCTGATACTGATAGCCTCTACCCTTCTTCTTCGTTCCTGGCTATCTCTAGATGTCTCAAATATGTCTAACACCACAGCGATTCTTTCTGTGTGTCAATTCTTTATTTTTTTGCACCACTGTGTTTCTGCAGGTTCTTTTTTGAAACCTTCAGCCCTCCCAGGACTATTTTTATTTGTGGACAGCTGTCTAATTGTTTTTTGTAGGGGGATTAAGGCTGGTATCTCTTCTATCTTGCTGACATCTTTCTCAGGGACCATTCATCTTTAGTTAATGTGGAAGAACCTCTTTTCACTGCAGTTGAGTTGCTGCAGCCCGTCTCTACTGGTTGCCTGTTGGTTTTATTAATGTCTCATTATTATTCTATTTACCTTTTTTTCTGAATTGCAGTGTCCAATCTTTCAAAGAATACCTATTTCTTCTCTGCATTCAGTGATTCCAGAGACATTGCCTCTAGTCTTGGCCATAGCAGTGGACATAAAATCCAAGCCTGGTCAATTACAATGTTTGCCATGGGATGGCAAAAGTAAGCCAATCAGAATGCTTCTTGGGGACTTATATGGATACTAGGCAAGAGAGCCCTTTCTTCTAGGACTGATAAACTGAAGTATCATATGCCACACAATACAAAGAGAAAAATAGACAACACTTTTTGAGAACTTGCTGTCTCTGTGAACCAGCTCTATCTATTACCAAGGGTTAAAGACAGTTAAGAGAGATTTGGTTTTGGGAACAGGGATCTCTTTTGCTCCTTAAATCATATGACATCGTGGGTGGCTTCTGAAGAGGCTACAGTAATTTCCCGGAACCCCACATCATCCTCTGTTCTTTATATGGACCTTTTCTGTTCACACAAGAACAAATGGGACAACAACCTCAACAACAACAACAATAAAACTGATAGAAGAGAAGGAACTGGTGACCTAATCCAGACATAACTGCCTCACTTAAGTGCCTTCATATTATACCACATCAGAAGTGCCATAAGAAGCCACAGAATAATGAAGAAAACCTGTTTTAAACAGGTTCTTCGTGTGGTTATTAATGCAATGAACATTTACTGAGTGTCTGCTGTGTTCAGGTCCTTCTCCAAGGACTGGAACTAACTGCAGTGAATAAAATGGACAAACACCCCTGCCCTCAGGAGCTTACTATTGGGGGTGGGAGACAGGGAGGGTATATATGTGTGCATGCGTGTGTGTGCGTGTGTGCGTGTATGTGTGTAAGGGGGGAGTTTGGAGGGTTGCAGTTTTAAATGGGACAGTCAGAGAATACCTCACTGAGAAGATGACAATCGTGTAAAGATTTAGAGGAGATGAGCAAGGGGCCCAGCTGGTGTCGGGGGAAGAGTGTGCAGAGGGAACAGCTGACACAAAAGCCCTAAAGCAGAAATGCACCTGCTGTGTTCTGGAAATGGGAGCAGAGCAAGGCAGGGAGATGTCAGGGAGGTCGGCAATGGGAAAATGGTGCAGGACCTGGTGGGCCCACTGTGAACACTTGAGCTTTGGCTCTGAGTGAGGTGAGAAGCCTGTGGCAGCTGCCAGGCTGAGGTTTTATCAGGCTCATGCTGGCATCTCTGCTGAAGGTATTCTGAAGCCATGGCCATCTGCAGCCCCTGCTAATCTAAGCTGCCTCCCATATAGAGCCAAGGTGGATGTGAAATAAGCCAGTGTATGGGAAGTCCCCAGCATGGAAGTGATTGGCTTCCAGTACCCTCCTCAAAGCAGGGTTGAGGGGGCAGGGAGAGAAAGAGAGTTTGTCACTGAAAAGAGGGAGGGAGAGAGAAAAAGCAGCTCCAAGACAGCAAGTGGAGATCGGGCTGTTCCCTACCTATCCCAGATTTTCTAAGGGCTGGTCCAAGAGCCTGCTTAGATCTTCACGCTGCTCCGAAGTCCTTATGCCATATGCAATATTGCCTGGCACAGAATGGATCTTGATAAATCAGTGTTGAAAGAATGAATGAATGTAATCCAGTTTTGCAGTTTCTTTACTAAGTTTCCAGTCACACCAGCCACCCATGCCCTGAGCCACTGAGTCACTAACTCAACTAACTCAAGGACAGCTGGAAGAAAAGTGAGGTCTCCGAGATTGCATCTGAGTACTAGGAACGTGTGGTAATGGTTATTATGCCCATGTTCACTTCTAATCTGAATATCTGTTGCTGTCTATTAGCTTCTAAGTTTCATTTTAAGGGCAAAACTGCAGGAATTACAAGATGTGGAGGCATCTCTGAGCTGCAGGAATAGGCTGCCCAAGTCCCCTGGGACCACACACCTTCCTCTTTGATCTGCAAAGTCTCCCTTGGCCCCGGAGACTGTGCACATTTTGGAGCGATGTAACTTCATCATATTTTTATGGTCTTTGGCTGAGTTTAAAGAAGAGGTAGTGGCTTATAAAA
This sequence comes from Cacajao melanocephalus, assembly GCA_963573385.1. Taxonomy (NCBI): domain Eukaryota; kingdom Metazoa; phylum Chordata; class Mammalia; order Primates; family Pitheciidae; genus Cacajao; species Cacajao melanocephalus. The sequence goes on along the minus strand of CAUYLG010010709.1, from coordinate 11,243 downwards.
TTTTTTTATTTATGACATAATTTTCAGAATTCAGTGTTCACAAATACTGGCAAGGTTGAATTTATGAAAGCAGAGGCTATTTTAATATGTTATCTTCCTAGTTCATAAAACTTCGCCTCTGAAGGGGATGTTAGAATTGGATGCAGTGAATAGCATCATGGGAGCTGCTTGTCCTCAATAAGCACGTTCCTGAAATTGTATTATGACCTACAGTTGAAAGGCTAAACAGTATGCATTCAACTAGTAATTCACATATAGATTTCAATTTGGCTGAAGAAAATTTTGTTTTCCTGGGTCTGTTCTTAATTAGTAATTCGATTCAAGTTTAATTAACATTGCCTAGTGATTGTTTTTGCTTCCTTAGCATTCTTCAACCTATTAGCTTTGAAATTTGAAGTAGCTATCTCAAGTGGATAAAGAACATTTTTTTTTTCTTAAAGACAATTTCTTCAGTAGGAAATATTGTAATTCAGTTATTTGCAATTGGTAGCAACTGGTGGAACAGAGACTAGGGGTTTCAGCAGAGGTCGTGGTAGTGACCATCCCCTGAGACCCCTGCTGCCCACCTGCCTGCTGATGTAAACACAGGATTGGACCGACTCACAACCAAAATCTTGATCCAGCGTGTGGACGTGAAAACCTTCCTGGCACATTTTGAAACCCGAGCTGCTCTTTGCAAAGGAGGTTTTTTTGTTGTTGTTGTTTTTTAAAGGGAAAGGCTGAGTATCTAAGAGGCATGAAAATAATGGATCACTTTAGAGATTCTATATGACAAGGGAAATAAATAATGTCATGCATTCAACTTTTCTTTTTTAAAAAAGCTTTTCAGAAATGTGTGGAGAAACCCAATTATGGAAACAATTGATAATTGCTAGAACTGATGTTCTTTACAACAGAGAATATTCAAAAAGAGAAACCTAGGAGAAAATTCATTAGCTTGATCTACAATGTAGCAAAAGTGTTGGAAGAAAAGCAACTCCCAAGTGGAAGGGAACAGGCTGTCCCAGTTGTTCAAAGCCTCTTAGGGACTATTCCCAGAGGCCTTCCTTCAGGAAGTGGAGGATGACAATATGCATTTGAGCCCAGGCTCAAACAACTGCCCCGTTGATGACTTTTTTTTTTTTTTTTTTTTTTGAGACAGAGTCTTGCTCTGTCACCCAGGCTGGAGTGCAATGGCTGGAGTGCAATGGCATGATCTTGGCCCACTGCAATCTCTGCCTCCTGGGTTCAAGGAATTCTCCTGCCTCAGCCTCCTGAGTAGCTGGGACTATAGTCATGTGCCACCGTGCCTGGCTAATTTTTTTGTGTTTTTTTGATAGAGATGGGTTTCATATGTTGGCCAGGCTGGTGTCAAACTCCTGGCCTCAAGTGATCTGTCTGCCTCAGCTTCCCAAAGTGCCCATTGATGACTCTTTTGTGGCAGGTCTTGTAATTTAGTGGTAAAGAGCTCAGATCTGGGCTGGAATCCTGGCTTCACCACCGACAGGTCATATGATATTGGACGAGTCACTTAATCTCTGAGTCTGTAAAATGGGGATAGCAATCATGGGTAGCTTTTATGTGGTTGTGGTGGGTTAAATGAGATCATGTATGATAAGTGCCCTAGGCTGTGATTCCCTCTTAGTTTTAGCCACTGAGAGCACAACTGGTCAACCTCTCAGAAAGACAACAGGGGTTATTCTCAAGAGAGACGGGACAAATCAGCCTGCTTTAGAGACCCTTGTTCTTCACTTGGAGATGTTCTCCCTTTGGCAGAGGCTGGCATCTTGTGATCACCCACCAGCAAGGAGAGGTTCGGGCTAGGACATAGTGTAGTATCTTGGCATTTGGATTCTTCCTCTGGGTCTCAGGTGAATGGCCCAGCAGATAAATACTCATGATTCGCTAGGGCCTGGGAGGTGAACTGGGAAAGATGAAGCATTCTGAGAGCAGAAGTACACAGGGGTTCACCTGGTTCCTGGGCAGCTCATTCTGGCAGGGATGATAATGTGGCTTAATCCAGGTATTGCTTCTGAACCAGGGCCAGATAGACACGAACATGCCTCTGAGTCTCACTGAGCTGTGTGTCTTGTCTTCCTCAATTCTGAACAAGGCCTGGATTTTTGCAGATTAGAAACTCTTGGGGGGCTGGGAATGGTGGCTCACACCTGGAATCCCAGCACTCTCAGAGGCCGAGGTGGATGGATCATCTGAGGTCAGGAGTTCGAGACCAGCCTGTCCAACATGGTGAAGCCCTGTCTCTACTAAAAATACAAAATTAGCCGGGTGTGGTAGCGGGCACCTGTAATCCCAGCTACTCAGGAGGCTGAGGCAGGAAAATGGCTTGAACCGGGAGGCGGAGGTTGAAGTGAGCCGAGATCATGCCTCTGCACCCCAGCCTGGGCGACAGAGCGAGACTCCATCTCAAAAAAGAAAAAGAAACTCTCTTGAGGGGTTTTATAAATTCTCTCTGGTGGATGTGTGATTACTTCATGTCCTAGCCTTGCTGATGCTTTTATATCAATCTCTCAGCTTTAAAGTGTGAGAAGCAAAGAAAAAAGATTCAAATATTTAAAGGCTTAATTTCTAATTATTTTTATAACCCAGAAGTAGATGATTCTATGTACATTGTCGAGTGCTGGTTTGATTTTCCTCTGTGTTCTTCCTTCTTCACTCCTACTGGGAAGTGGAAGCACACAGCTTTTGGTGACTCTCCCTACTTTTTCTGATCTCATCTCTCCATGTATTTAGCTTTTTCTTTCTAAAAGCAAGTGATGAGCCTCAGATAAGGTACCATCATATTGTGTATGTGTGTGTGTTTAAAGATTCTATACATGTCTTTTCTTCCCCACAAAATAAGTAAAAATGGAAGTGCCAAACCCAGGTTCCATTATTATAAACACCAAAAAGGGCTAACTGAATGAAAGATCAAAAGCAAGTTCTTCATTGCTCTTTCCTTTCCACCTCTGCCCTGGAATGTCCCAATTTCCAAGAAGCACTCTGGGGGACAGTGAATCACAGCTGTCTCCATCCTAGTCCACAAAATAACAAATGAAAGGAAAAGAGCGAATACAGGGTTAGCACAACGAGAGCCGCCTGATTGGCTCATGTCACTCTGCTGATCATATCTCATTCCTCTAGTTCAGGAGAGCTTTCCTGAGGCCCGGGCAGTGGGGAGTATGAGATGCAGCGCGCTTGAAGCCTTTATGTTTAAAAGCTTAGCTTTGTCCTTTGAAGGTGGGAAATAGTTTCAAAAGAAATCACATTTTTTTTTTGTCAGGATCAGACTGGAGAGACTGCAACCTTCACAGAACTTTAGAATTTCAGAGTCGGATGGATCTTGTCCAATTTCATTTTTCAAAGGAGGAATGGGAGCCCAGGGATATTAAACGTCTTCCTGCATGTCCCACCACACCCACCTTATGCTAAATCTGGCTTTGAGGGAGTGGAGAGACAATGAGGACCCGAAGTGCACGCTGTGAAGAATAAAGAGTAGGCAGGCTCTTGACTGGAGCTCTTTGTTCCTTGATAAGGAGACGATTGCCACTGTTTCATTCACACAGTATCTTGTCTGTGGAAAAAAGTTTCTGAAAGCCAAATTTGAGCATACATTGCTGAATATTCATTATCTACCTAGTGGATACCTACTATCAATATGGTGCCATATAAAAAGTTCTGGGGGCTGGGCACGGTGGCTCATGCCTGTAATCCCAGCACTTTGGAAGGCCGAGGTGGGCAGATCACTTGAGGCCAGGAGTTTGAGACCAGCCTGGACAACATGATGAAACCCCTTCTCTATTAAAATTACAAAAATTAGCTGGGCCTGATGGCTCATGCCTGTATTCCCAGCTTCTTGGGAGGCTGAAGCATGAGAATTGCTGTATCCGGGAGGAAGAAGTTGCAGTGAGTCAAGATCATGCTACTGCATTCCAGCCTGGGTGACAGAGTGAGGCTCTGTCTTTAAAAAAAAAAAAAGAAAAAAGGAAAAGGAAGAAAAGTCCTGGACCACGCTGGGAATAGGTGGATCATTCTGGGAATGGGTGGGGAGGGGTCAGAAGACCTGGTCTAGTCTAATATGTGTAATGGCAAAGTCACTTCTCTCTTCTGGGTCACAAAATCCTCATTTGTACTCTGCAGGGTTGGACTGAATAATTTCTAAATTAAATAATAACACTAAAGTTCTGAAACTTTATGATTGTACAAACAGTATTTGTTAGGACATGGATATGGGGCCATTTGCTGAATACGGGTATTATTATAATACTCAACTTGAAAGCGGTGGGGTGCCATGTTTTGTCACGAGTATGGGAAATCAGAGCAAGCTGGTTCTGGGACAGAGAGGGATGAAGCAGGTGTTTGAGAGAGCAGCCCCCAAACACGGCAGGGCCTGAGGAAACGGGGAGGGGGCTGTCCCCTTCCTCATGGCTCTGCCGACCGTGATTCAGTTTCCCTTAAGGTTAAGATGCGTTTAGATTTATTAAAGCTCTCTTAAAAATACAACGTGTAATATAGGGAAAGCTTTTTCTTTTTTAAAAAGGATTCCTAAACAGTTGAGTTTTTTTCTAAATTAAAATCTTAAAATCTGGTGTACCATCTTAACAGCTAATGGCTTGCAAATTTTAATTTTCTGCTTGTCACTAAAAGTGACAACTCAGAGGAGACTATAGAAATTGATTCACTTAGCCAAACTTATCCAAAGTGGGGAAGCTAAATAGGTCAGTCAATAGCAACCAAAACCACAGTATCTTTTTCCAAATAACACAGCAAGAAATCCACATGGGAAGGAACGAAATGCAATGCAATGGTTCAGAAAGGATATTGGAAACAGCTCATCTTTATTTTAAAATATCTTCCTCTAACTTAAATGAACATGTGAATTTGAAAAAGATCATAAGTTGGTATTAGAAGACAGCACTCACTATACATTTATAAGTTAACTTCAAAGGAAAAAATAGGCAAGTCATCCAATTTCTTAAATAAAATGTAAGAGTGGAGATTCTAATGAGAAAGAGTTCATGCTGTGAATCTCCCTGTATGAAATATGGAATCTACTAAAAGAAATATATTAGAGTAACATTTCAATTAACTGGAACCCAATTCATCAGAGCTTTCAATTATTATTACTATTCTTAAGCCCACTTAAATCAGGGATGTAATAAAACAAATCAAGTCCTAGGAATTGTCCTAGCTTTAGGCCTTTGTAATTTTTTTTTTAACCTCTGACACATATCTAGAACCAGATAGAATTGGCTAAATAGTTGGGTTTTTGAACTGGTAAGACTTGAAGGCCATCTAGTATAATGGTTTTCAACCTTAGTCACACATTATGGTCACCTGGGGAGATTGAAAAAAATCCTGACATCCAGGCTGTACCCAACACAAATTAAAGCAGAATCTCTGGGAAGTGGGACCAACCTGTATTTAATAAAAAATTCCAGACGATTCCAATGTGCAGTGAAGACCAGGGGTCTTCTTCTGCAGCTGTTCCAAGAAGTGAAGTGACTACCCAGATAGCCAGCTGGTAACAGAACCAGGCCTGTAATCTGGGACTTTCCAAAGCAGTCCAGTCTCTTGGCTCATTGTGCTACTTAGGCCCTTCGCTACACAGGGCCAGCACGCACCATCCCACGCTGACAGATCAGCCCATGCTACTCTAACTTTGATGTGCGTCCCACTCATCTAGAGATCTTGTTAAGGGCAGCTTCTGATTAGTAGTGCCTGTATTTCTAACAAGTTCTCAGGCAGGGCTGATGCTGATCCGAGGACCGTACACACTTTGAGAATCTGTTCTAAGCTGCAATGGGGCTTTCTCTTCACCCATGGCACACCTGCCCAGCACCTGTGGGTAGATCCGAACTCTTCTCATCCTGGTTCAGGGACACCACTGCTGTTTGTTGAGGCATCTCCTTATTTCTCCAAAAGCCGCTCTGTTCACCCAGAAGCTCAGAATCATCCATGGCTGCACTTTCTTATTTGTGGGATTCTCCCGTTGTTGTGCTTTGCTGAATAGCAACATTTGGCTGCAGCATTCCTGAGCAGGGTTTTTCTTTTTTTCTTTTTTCTTTTTTTTTGCTTAGCTTCCCTGAGGGCGTAAAAGATGTGCTTCATAATGGGCAACACCAAGGAGGTGAAAGTTCACTGACAAGGACCATTCGTTAGGTGGGATGAGTATCTAGCTCCGTTTATCATCCTGCACATGTGGCTAAAGATGGAAAAACTGGCAGGCGGTAGAATGCAACCTGGGCACCTGAGGAAATCCAGGCCTAATCCCCTCCCATAAAACAAAGTGGAAACGGTTGAAATATGAAAGCAGATGGCTGAGTTCCTCCATATTGTGCTATAAAGGGGGACTTTTGTGATAGGGTATTTATAGATTTGGGGAAACCTGACAAAGTGTCGCTATAAATGCCAAGAAATACACAGCACAGTGATTTTGTTATTGGAAAATGTCTCATGAAGACTGCAGTGAGGATGGGGAAAGATAGGTGCTGTGTGTGTGTGTGTGTGTGTGTGTGTGTATGTGCATGTGTGCGTGTTTGCATGTGTGTGGGTGGAAGGTGCATTCACTTGATTCATGCAGCTTTGAGCAAGACTGATTTGGTAGTTGTGGGGAAAGGGCTACAAAGGGAGACCCTTTCAAGGGCATATGCAGGGTCAAGATGAGCATTTGGTCACAGAGGGGCTGTATGTGGGTCTGAAAGTGGGAGCTGGAGAGTTTGGGCTCATAGCTTTAGTGTTTAACTTGAAGAGCTGCTCAAAAGAAAATTGAGTCCAAAGAGCTGCAGAATGAAGCAGGTACAAGTTTATATGGCCCTTCTTGTCCCAGGTGGTTCCACTACCCAATGAGGCCACAATCTTGCCTTATGCATTTCAGAGCAATGCTGCCTTCTGTGTATAGGTATTGAGCTGTGATGTCTATCTTTCACTGGTCAGTTATTCCTCATCTTTTAAGGTTCTATCCTTGTTCCTGGTCTGACCCAGAGAATATCTGTGATAGATTAAAAAAAAAATTCCTTAATATACAAAGGATTAGCTAGCCGGACCTTTGAAAGCTATTGTCTCTGTTAAAAAAAAAAATTACCATATGGACTATTTAGAAATCCACTTTTAAAATCCCAAGAGCCCCTTCGAATTGTAGTCCTGAAACAATCCTGCCGAAGCATGTGATTTGGGAGAAGGGGTGGCCCTTTTGTCTCCAACTCTGAGGAACACGTGCTCTCTCTATTTCAAAGTGGGGTAATCAAGGAAGATTTTTGATTGTAGTTTAAACCAAGTGGACCCTTCGGACTTTCCTGGAGCTTGGCGAAATTCTATTTCTGGGAAACTGCACTGTGATAGAGAAAGACAAGAAGGGGGAGAGGGGAATCAGAATGAGAAACATGCAAAGAGAAAACAGATGTCTCGAAGTCACATGCAGAGCTCTCATTTGCAGTGTTCGGGTAAACAGAGCCCAGTCTGGAGAAACAGCTTTAGACGTGAATGGTAAACATAAACAAGAAGGGAGCAGTGGCCCGGGAGCCCCACTGTGGGATCACTCCACACCTGCCAAGCCTGAGTCCTCAGACAGCAACTGTAGCTGCCCCCATGCTGGGAGCTCACTCAGAGTGTGGCCTCCTGGCAGGGAAAAGAAGCAGGGGTCCCTCTACTTCTGACCTGATCCCCCAGGGAGTTCCTCCTCCCTATAGTTGGCTGGTGTAGGTTGGATCCTTGAGCAGGATGAGACGTGCTGGAGTAGCACCCTCCCTCGGTTTATCTTCCTTAGCATCCACTGTTGAAATTTACAGCTCCAGAGTCAATATTTAGAAGCAATATTCACAGCAAATATTGCTCCTAAAAGTCTGTATGGGTGGTTCTCAAACTCCAGGAGGAATCATCAGAAGGTCCGTTAAATCACATGGTGCTGGGCCCCACCCCCAGAGCTTCTGGCTCAGTAGATCTGTGGTAAGATCTAATAATTTCCACTTCAAGTCCCTGCAGTATCTGCCCTTGCCAAATGGCAGATGCCAGTTCAGTGAAACCATCAGTATCTATCAGTGTGGGCTAGTGGTTCTCAACCTGTGGTCTGTAAGCAGCAGCAGCAGCAGCACCACTTGGAAACTTGTAGAAGTGGAAATTCTCGGGCCTCACCCCAGATCTACTGAGCCAGAAGCTCTGGGGGTGGGGCCCAGCACCTTGAGATTGAACGGACCTTGTGATGATTCCTCCTGGAGTTTGAGAACCACTCATACAGACTTTTATGAGCAATATTTGCAGTGCAACAGAGGAAATCATCTATGGGCAGAGATGAATCTCCTGATGGGAATTTGGGCATTGCAGCACGTCAGTGGAGGAGATAAAATTTAGGGGGGCAGCTGGGACCCTTTTTAGCCCCTTAGATGGCTACCTATTTTGCCATGTGTTAGACACACCATAGGGCCATCCTTTATGAAGCTGGCCTTGGGTAGGTGATGCTCCACTGATAACAGGGTTATTATGTCCTTGAGAGGGCTCCCCAGGGAGCAGGTTGCCTGCTCACCCACTGCCAATGCGCCTTCCCATCACTCCTCCTAATTCTCCAGCATAACTTGAATGTGTTTCCTCTTGGGGCTGCCTTCTTGGAAATTTCTCTCAGTCCTACCCTCACATGGCCCCAAATGTGCAAATGCACATACACCATACATACAAGTTCCACATACCAAATACACACTCCCTCACGCACACTCTCTTACACTTGCTCTCGCATACACTCTCACACGCACATTCTCTCATACACTCTCTTCTTGCACACACTCACTTTCTTACACACGTTCTCTTGCACTGTCTTTCTTACACACTCACAGTCTCTTACCCATACATATGCAATGCCGAAGACACAGAAGGCATTCTGCATGCTTTTACTTTCTTTTCTCCTGGGAAATGAGCCCAAGAGAGGTAGGCAGCAGAGTTTCTTTGATGAAAACGCTGTAAAATGTTGCTCACAGAGCTGCTTTCCACAAGTTTTGGCTATAGAATTTCCAGTCGCAGATTAAATAGTGCATGTGTCTACTTAAATTTGTCCCTTCTTGCCCTCCATCCTCAAGTCAACCATGCTGTTACTGGTTTCCCTCGCTTGCTTCCTGGATGCTGATGGGTGATTTAATGTCACATCTTTAGCAGAGTCTTTGGCTTGGACACCTGTCATCCATGGTGTTCTCTCTCTCTCCTTGGAACTCAGGGTTTGAGTCTGGCTTTTGGTTGCAAGGGCAACCTCCTCTTGGGTCCTCCACACATTCTGGGACTTTTTCTAAGTGTCACTGGAGGAGGCTGGCTACACCCTTTCCATTTTCCATCCATCTCCTTGGAAGGAGAAGAAAATTAAATCCTGACCTTTCTAGAATGGTCCATTATGCTAATCAGGGGGTAGCCATCTAAAGATAGATAAGAAGGCCCCTTTCCTCTTGAGTTTGGCTCCCAAGATAGAGTTGAGAAGAAACCCTCCTGCATTTCTTTTTGGATGATGCTGGGGAAAGATTTAAGTTATGAAGAACTTAAATTGGTCCTCTTTCGTTTCATATTCCCTTTTGCAACTTGTCCTAGCTCTACAGTAAAGAACCTCCCAAATCCCTGCCCAGCCTTATATGGGTTTTTAGGAGAGAGAGGGGACAGAGTGTAAAGGAGCAGGGAGGCTCCCCACCTCATCACCTTGGAGACTTCAGTGGGGAGAGGGCAGGAAAAGGGTACAGAACCCTCGAGTGGTGGCCCACTGAGTCCTGGGGGAAGAAAGTCCCAGGTGAGGAGAAGAGGTCCTGTGGGGAGCTCCAGAAGGGCAGTCAAGGTGACCTCATGCATCATGGATATCTTGGTATTTAAGGGACAGTGTTATGGGAACCCAAGCAGGGACCAGAAAGTCAGGCCTTCTTGAGAAGAGCAGGATTGGAGGTTGAGCTCAGAGCCCTGAAGGTGGCTATGGGGAACACAAGCATTTGTGAACGTGGACCTAGGCACCATCATTTTGGGAACTCTGCTCTGCTCACTGTCTGCTCATTTTGTGGCTCCCTTTCCTCTGTTTGCCCGAATAGCTTCATTTAGCCCTCTAGATCCACTTTTCACCCTTCCTTCCCTGCTCTGTGCCTGAGAGGTTGGACCATGTAAAACAAAGACCATTAGAAGCCAAGATATGCAAATTGAGTTTATTTACTTGCCAGACAAATGAAAACACACACCAGTGAATAAATCCACTGAGTTGTTCTCAGAGGATGAAAAATCAATTTTTTTTTTTTTAAGACTTAGGAAGAAAGTTTCAGGGTGGCTATCCTAATTAAGGATGGAAAACTACCACTCTTGATAGGCATGAGGCTGATTGGTTAAAACAAGTTCCATTCTTTATTGGTGAAGAAGGAACCTGTAGAAGGGTCCAGTAAGGGCCTGGCCTACCTGAGTCATTCAAAGTTCATAGTCGATTCTCCATTTCAGCTCATCAGAACCAGTTGCAATACAACCCGAGCCCAATTTTGCTATCTCCTCTGCAAAGAGCTACTATAAGGGGAAAACTTTCCCTCTGCACTTGAATGGATTGCCCACTGGCTCTGGTTTGGTTTGACCCATAGAGGCAGGGCAGGAGAAAAGGAGGCAGGAGGAGGGTGAGGGTGAGGCTGCATTCCCCCAGCTCCCTTCCTGCAGATTTGCTGTGGGCGAGCTGCAGCCCTCTGCCCAAGGCAGGTCTCTGAGTTCAGCTCCTCTTTCATGGTTCTGATACTCTTCCCTGCCTGGCCCCTCAGGCCTAGGGGTGGTAACAGCCCCTAGGGTGGTAACTCCTCAGGCCTAGGGGTGGTAACAGCCCCTGCTGTGACTAGCTCTCAGGCAGTGCATCCTCCTTCATTAGTTCCCCTAAACCCTGCCCCCAGCTCTGAACATGTGCTCTTCATCCAACCTTTCTCAAATCACTTGGTCTGAGTGTGCAGTCCTTTGCCTGCCAGGACTTTGACAGGTAGGTTGACAGGTACAACCTACAGTGGTTAACTTTTTTCTGCCTTTTTTTTTTATTTAAGAAATAAAAAGAGAGAAAAGAAGAAAGAAAGAAAGAAAGAGTGAAAGAAAGAAAAAAAAAAGAATGAAAGAGAGAAAGAAAGAGGAAGAGGAAGAGGGAGAGAGAACCGGATCCTTGTTCTATTGCCCAGGCTAGAATGCAGTCTAAAAATGGGTATTAAAAACCTCTTTTATGCCAATAATTGTGCTTAACAATGGAGACAGGAAGGAATAAAGGATGAAAATAACAAACAAGCAGCCAACCAGTATTTTATTTAAAC
>CAUYLG010010708.1:0-32299 GCA_963573385.1 Cacajao melanocephalus | reverse complement strand
AGATAGAAAATTAACAAGGATATCCAGGACTTGCACTCAGACCTGGAACAAGTAAACTTAACAAATATTTACAGAACTCTCCACCCCAAATCCACAAAACATACATTTTTCTCAGAATCACATTACACCTATTTTAAAAGTGACCACATAATTGGAAGTAAATCACTCCTCAGCAATTGCATAGCATTTCACAGGTTTAAATAAAAGATTGGTTGGCTGCTTGTTTGTTATTTTCATCCCATATTCCTTCCTGTCTCCATTGTTAAGCACAATTATTGGCATAAAAGAGGTTTTTAATACCCATTTTTAGACTGCATTCTAGCCTTGGCAATAGAACAAGAATCCCGTTCTCCCTCTTTCTCTTCCTCTTTCTCTCTTTCATTCTTTTCTTTCTTTCTTTCTTTCACTCTTCTTTTCTCTCTTTTTCTAAAAAAAAAAAAAAAAAAAATACTAGATTCCTTCATTTATCTTGTTTATATACCTAGGAGTAGGATTACTGGGTCATGTAATTTTGTTTTGCTTTTTGAAGAACAGGCAGACTTTTCCATAGCAGTTGCACTATTTTGTATTCTCATCTGCAGTTTATGAAAATTCCAGTTTCTCTACATCCTCACCACTTCTTTGTTTTGTTTTGTTTCGTTTTGTTTTTTGAGACAGAGTTTCACTCTTGTTGCCCAGACTGGAGTGTAATGGCGCTATCTTGGCTCATCGCAACTACCATCTCCTGGGTTCAAGCGATTCCCCTGTCTCAGCCTCCTGAGTAGCCAGGATTACAGGCATCTACCACCACGCCCGGCTAATTTTGTATTTTTTACTAGAGACAGGGGTTCTCCACGTTGGTCAGGCTGGTCTCGAGCTCCCGACATCAGGTGATCCACCCACCTCGGCCTCCCAAAGTGCTGGGATTACAGGCCTGTTGTTTTTTTAAGCCATTCTAGTCGGCATGAAGTGGCATCTAATTTTGGTTTTGATTTGCATTTCTCTAATGACTTATGGTGTTGAGCGTCTGTTCATGTTCTTGTTGGCCATTTTTATATCTTAGGAGAAATTATTTAGGTTCTTTGCCTGTTTATTAATTGGACTGTTCGTATTTTTGTTGTTGAATTAATAACAGTTCTTTATTTATTTTTTTCTTTTTTTAATATTATTACCTTTTTAGAGATAAGATCTTGCTCTTTCACCCAGGCTGGAGTGTAATTCTGTGATCATAGTTCACTGCACCTTCAAACTCCCAGGCTCAAGTGATCCTCAGCCTCCCAAAGTGCTGGGATTATAGGTATGAGCCACCACACCTAGCCAAGAGTTATTTATTCTTGATAGTAGATCTTTCTTAGATACATGATGTGCACATATTTTCTCTCACCTTATCAGTTGCCTTCATTTTCTTGACACTGTCCTCTGATGTACAAAAGTTTTACAAAGTCTAGTTATAAAGACCACTGTTTTTTTTTCTAATAATCTTTTTTTTTTTTTTTTTTTTTTTTTGAGACAGGATCTCACTCTCACCCAGGCTGGAATACAGAGCCGCAGTCAAGCTCACTGCAGCCTCAACCTCCCTGGCTCAAGTGCTTATCCCATCTCGGCCCTCCCAAGTAGCTGGGACTACAGGCATATACCACCACACCCAACTTTTTTTTATTTTGTAGAGATGAGGAATCACCATGTTGCTCAGGCTGGTTGCTAACTCCTGGGCTAAAGCCATCCTTCTTTCTTGGCCTCCCAAAGTGCTGGGATTATAGGCATAAGCCACTACACCCAGCCTTCTAATAATTTTATAGTTTTAGCTCTTATATTTAGGTCCTTGATCCATGTTGAATTTTTGCATATCATGTGAGGCAGGGGCTTACCTTCATTCTTTGGTATGTGGTAGCCAGTTGTCTCAGCACAATTTGTTGAGAAGACTATTTTTTCCTTATATATGGACCATAGTTACTTGCTTCTTTGCATGCCTTATAATATTTTGTTGAAAACTAGGCATTTAAATATAGTGCAGCAACTCTGGAAATCAGGTGTTCCCCAGAGCTGCTTGTTGTAGTTTGTTTAGTGACTTTTTGTGGGTTAGGTCAGAGGGGAGGGTTGGTTGGTTGGTTGAGTTGTTTTTGAGACAAAGTCTCGCTCTGTAGCTCAGGTTGGAGTGCAGTGGTGCAATCTCGGCTCACTGCAACCTCCACCCCCTGGGGTTCAAGTGATTCTTGACCCTGAGCTTCTTGAGTAGCTGGGGTTACAGGTGCGCATCACCATGCCCAGCTAATTTTTGTATTTTTAGTAGAAACGAGGTTTTACCATGTTGTCCAGGCTGGTCTCGAACTCCTGACCTCAAGTGATCCACCCACCTCGGCCTCCCAAAATGCTGGGATTACAGGCATGAGCCATCACGCTTGGCCTGTTTAGTGACTTTTTGAACTAGTTTTGTAAAGTTTGCATTATTTGTCCTTTGACCACTGAATTCTTTTTTTCATTAGCTTAGTGGTCAGCTAGTGAGTGACAGAAGTTTCCTTAATTACCTACAACAACAAGAACAAAAACTCTCCTAGTCTTTGCAGATTGGTTTTTTTGTATGTTGGAGCCTGCCTTCAACTCCTTGCCATGCAGTTTACATCTCTGCGTTATCTTTCACTTCCTGCTTATGCAGAGCCTGAAGGTCAACTAGAGAGCTTAGGGCCTTCTCAGGTCTTTTCTAAACATGGGCCCAGCCCTGGGCATGCAAGTGGTCTAGATTGCCAGGGATGGGCTGGGCATGTTGGCTCAAGCCTGTAATCTTAGCACTTTGGGAGGGGGAGGCGGACAGATCACTTGAGGCCAGGAGTTTGAGACCAGCCTGGTCAACATGGCAAAACCCTGTCTCTACTAAAAATACAAAAATATGCCAGGCATAGTGGCACACACCTGTAATCCCAGCTGCTTAGGAGGCTGAGACATGTGAATCGCTTGAGCCCGTGAGGTGGAGGTTGCAGTGAGCCGAGATCACACCACTGCACTCTAGCCTGGATGATAGAGGGAGACTGTTTCCAAATAGATATATAGATAGATAGCCAGCCAGGAATATGTCAGTGCTTTTCAAAGCTCTTATTCCTCAAATTGTCTTTTTCCCCAGCCCTTCCTCCCCAGGTTTTTGGTTTGTATTTTTTCCCCCAACTGTTTTTCCTTGCCCCCAGGCACCAGAGGCTAATAATGTCCTTTCCTTTAAATGTTTTAAAGGAAAGTTCCAAGTTAGGCAAAATAAATGCAAGTCCTTTGAGCTCATCCTTCAGAGAGCCACCAGATAGGTAAAAATAAACAATTTTTATTGTTTATTCTTTAACAATAAGAAATAGGCCCCCTTTGCTTCCTTAGTACTAGGAAACCATACCAGGAATGTGCATTATCTTCAAAGCCATTGCTGAGCAGAAGACAGAGCCAGCATAAGTTAAAACACTACAAAGCCCTTTTACTGGGACTCAGGTGGTTTTTTGTTTCCCCTTTTCCTCATTAAGGGTTTGCCTGGTTATTATAAACTTTTGATTAGTTTCTAGAGTTCCAGCAGTTGATTCTGACAGATTTTTGCTTGTTAATTTGCTGCTTTAATGGAGGGACAAGCTTTTGTCATTATACTGTTTTCACTGACGTACCCTATTTTTTTAAATGTGGATTGTAGCCCACTAATGAGTTAGTATCTACAGTTAAAGAAACTGTCTGATACCCTTGTTGTCCTAAAAAATATAAGAACTGAGACTTTAGAGGAATTCCATTCTAAGAGTATGTTGATTTAACTCTGTTGATTCAACAAAAGAGTCTGAAAATATAACCAAAGTTGTTATTTGCCTTCAAATATCTTGGCAAAATTGAAGACACTGCTTATCATATGTGTTATTAGGGTATCCAGGAGTTTGTGAAATGGAATCCCAATTATAGATGTGTTTGTGTCCACAAAGCCCTCGTACTTAGGGATACTTGTATTGTGCAGTTACTTCTTAGAATGATGTTACTGATAGACTCTCTTGTCCTTTGCTTCAGCTTTGGGACATCCGGAAGAAAGCAGCCATCCAGACGTTTCAGAACACATACCAGGTGTTAGCTGTGACCTTCAATGACACAAGTGATCAGATTATCTCTGGTGGAATAGACAATGATATCAAGGTATGCTTGATGTTTATGATATACTTCCATTTCATCTGTCTGCACTTAGAAACGAATTTTTTCAAACTTCTGAGATTGTGGTAGCTTTGCACTTAATACCAACTAAAAGGAAAATGGTAACTTGAAACTTATTTTCTTTTTCTCCTATCTTGATTGACTTCCTAAATTAAAGGTTGCATTGCAGATCTTATAAATGCTGTCAGGGATCAGGCACTTAATGTGAAGTGTGAAGTCTCTGGAGGGGACTGTTAAAAATAGAGTGCATTTCCTTTTAAAGACATTCAAAAAAATTTTTTTAACCATCTTAGTTTAATGAGAGCATAGAATCAGTTTGTGATTCTGTATCCTCATCTCTCACTGTGTTTTTCTTTTCAACACTGTGGAAAGGGAATTTTCTGAATTTCTCTAAGAATGAGAGAAGGCAATATTAGAGAAAGAGGCAGTAGACCTCATGGCAGTACAATGTAGCTCAAACATTCAAGTAATTGACTTGGGTTCTAATCCCAGTTTCACCATTTTCTAGTTTTGTGACTTTAAGCACCTTCTTTAAGCCCTATTGGGACATGTCCTAATGTGTATGATACATTATATCGTTTGCTGAGAACAATGGCAAGAAAAACCTGGCCACCCTCCACCCCCTCACCATAAGTGGAAAACTACTTGGGGTATTCTTAAGTAGCAAAACAGTATATGTATATCATACACTGGTTAAAACGGTTCTGTAAGCACGGGATATGTGACCCTGCCCCCGTGGCTCCCTCGTGGAGAATACTTTCTAGTTTGTCTTTGATCAGTGGTAAGCAGGCACCAGCTGCCTACTTTATCTTGGGTCTGTGAGAAAACACAGAACACCTGTATGTTAATAATAATCACCTGTTCAGAGAGAATAAATAACGTGGGTCAGAATCTGCTGGAGGCCTCAGCCCCATGATGCTCTCACCTCAGAAGACTGTTGGCCTCCAATAGTCCCACTTTGCATTTCTATCTGGGTGTGTGCTTCTTAATTCCTTCAGCGCCACCTGGGTGGGGGTCTCTACTGCCAAGCTGGTATCGGTAAAATCTCTTTATCTTGTGTGAATGGTGAAGCAGTAATAATAACAGAACAGTAGCATCTACCACATAGCATTGTGGGGATTGAATGAGCCTGGTCATTAAGTACTTAGCATAGTTCCTGGACATTAAGTGCCAGTAAATGTGAAGTATTATTTTGGGCCTGCACAGCTTCTGTCTTCCTATTGCCTTCCTTGGAGATCTTAACGAATTTGACTTTACCTTCTGCTTTGTAGTGAGAATAGTAATTGTCAGGTACATACTCAATTTCCTGTGTTGTCCTTACCTAGAAATTGTACTGTATTTCCATCCTTCATTGCTTCCTTTGCTGTTACTTTGGATGAAATATCCTTGCTTTTGGCTGGGCGTGGTGGCTCATGCCTGTGATCCCAGCACTTTGGGAGGCTGAGTCAGGCAGATTACGAGGTCAGGAGATCTAGACCATCCTGGCCAACATGGTGAAACCTTGTCTCTACTAAAAATACAAAGATTAGCTGGGTGTGGAGGAACACGCCTGTAATCCCAGCTACTCGGGAGGCTGAGGCAGGAGAATCACTTGAGCCCGGGAACTGGAAGTTGCAGTAAGCCAAGATCATGCCACTGCACCCCTGCCTGGCTGTAGAGCGAGACTCTGTCTCAAAAAAAAAAAAAAAGTATCCTTGCTTTTGTCTAAAGGTAGTCCTTTAAATGGGAGGGTTTCAATTCTTCTTCACTTCTTTCAACCTCTTCTTTTCTACTTTCTTCTTGTGAGTATTTCATCAGACTTAGGTCTCTTTTCTGGGGGGCAAAATAAAATCTTTTTTCAACCCCACATTCCCTCCTGATATTGCCCTGTGAATCTTCCCCTTCACAATCAAGCTTCTTTTTTATTTATTTTTTATTATTTATTTTATTTATATTTTTTTGAGAGAGAGTTTCCCTCTTGTTGCCCAGGCTGGAGTGCAATGGTGCAGTCTCGGCTCACCGCAACCTCCATCTCTGGGTTCAAGCGATTCTCCTGCCTCAGCCTCCCAAGTAGCTGGGATTACAGGCATGCGCCACCATGCCCAGCTAATTTTGTATTTTTAGTAGAGACGGGGTTTCCCCATATTGATCAGGCTGGTCTTGAACTCCCAACCTCAGGTGATCTGCCTGCGTTGGCCTCCCAAAGTACTGGAATTACAGGCATGAGCCACCATGCCCAGCCTAAAACTTCTTAAAAAGGATGATGTTGGTAGTGGTGGTGATAATATTCTTGTCATCATCATCTAACACATAGTGCTTGCTTTCTGCCAGTTGTTGTTCTCAGAGCTTTACATCATTAATTCATTTAAGCTTCACTATTGGTCTCCTCATGGATCTTAGAGACTTTGACCTTACAACTTCATGGAATAAATACTACTGATGCAATTATACAGATGAAGAAACAGAGCTAAAAGAGGCATAACAACCCCAGGTTACACAGCTAATAAGTGACGGAAACTCGGTTCAAATCCCAGAGTTTCATTCTAGAGTCATATTCTTAATACTTAGAGGAATCCCCTGGAGATTTTTCTGTACTCACTGTCTTCAGTTCCTCACGTACCATTCATTCTTCATTTCTAATAGTCTGGGGTTTTTTTGTTTGTTTTTGTTTTTGTTTTTTAACATGATCACTGTACCATAGAACTGGTCTTCTGTCTTCCCTGAGTTCTGTGACAACAAACTGTCCTACCATCTGGTAGGTCCTACCCCTTCTCTACATACCATTATGAGTTACTCTCTCTATGGAGTCTTTAAACATCATTATTCACCAAAGGTCTTTGCTCTTGCTATGTACATTTCCCAAGACAAATCTGGTCTACTTCCATGACTCCATCATCCCTATGCCAATGACCATTTTCCCAACCCAGTTCTTAAGCTTCAGATCCCTGTATATAACTAACTGTTGAGTATCCCCCACTTGAATGTCTCATAGGTACCTAAGAATTCCCATTTTCCAAAATTGACCTTCCCATCCCTTTTCCATCATATAAATATTTGGAGAATGTAGAATCGGAACATGGAAACTTAGATCAACTTTAATAACTATGGGTAATATTTCCGAGAATGGAGTTGGGGGCTCACTGGCATCAGAATCACTAGAAGCCTTCTTGTACACATGAAAATAGATTGGTGTCATCGAGCTATGATAACTTTTATACTTTTCAAGATACTTAAATTTACATATAGTGAAATAAACATTTTTGGTGTACAGTTAGAAGAATTTAATGTTTGCATAGATTCACTATCACCAACAGAATACTGAACAATTTTCATCACTCCAAAAATTTCCTAAGTGTTCCCCTTATGTCAGACCTAACACTTCCTAATTGTTAATCTCTTCTTTTCCCTATAATTTCTTTCTGAGAATATCATATAAGGAATCCTGTATACATATATATAACCTTTTGAGGCTAGCTTCTTTTATTTAAGCTGTGAGAATTTGATTGATGCCCTCATCTTCTCTGTGGGGATAGACTAACCTAAACGATAATACTCTTGTGCTAATAAAGTCTTCTTACTGCCAATAGTATGGCTTACTTTGGGCTCTTTATCTAGACTGTTCCTAGGCCTTCTAATGACAATAGTGCTATATAGTCCTAAAGAAAGTATACCCAGTCCCCTTTCAGAATTTGAAGGTTTTTCATGTTTTCTTAAGATATGCTGTATGTTATGCCTTCCTTTAGGGTTATTTCTGCAGATAACAAATCTCCATCATTGTCTGCTGTTTTACACCAATTTGTCTCTGAAATTTGAACTTACCTCAAATACGGGAAATGTATAAATATAGTTCCATGAATACAGCAATTATGTACAGCACTACTGTTTTTTCTAAAATATTGCTTATTTCTTTGGGGAGCCCTTCAATGCTAGTTTTATTGGTGAATTCCTACTTACTCTAGTTTATAAATTTACATTGTGTCCATGTAGTCTTTATCCTTTTTTGTTTTTTGTTTTTTTGAGATGAGTCTCGCTTTGCTGCCAGGATGAAGTGCAGTGGGATCTTGACTCACTGCAACTTCTGCCTCCCGGGTTCAAGTGATTATCTTGCCTCAGCCTCCCAAGTAGTTGGGATTACAGGCGCCCACTACCATGCCTGGCTAATTTTTGTATTTTTAGTAGAGATAATTCTCTGACCGTAGCAATTCTAAATTATATTCTATTATTAATGTTTAACATTAAAAAATTAATTTGTTTTTATTTTTTGAGATGGAGTTTCGCTCTTGTTACCCAGGCTGGAGTGCACTGGCACTGTCTCAGCTCACTGCAACCTCTGGGCTCAAGCAATTCTCCTGCCTCAGCCTCCCAAGTAGCTGGGATTACAGACACCCACCACCATGGCTGGCTAATTTTTTTGTATTTTTGGTAGAGATGGGGTTTCACCATGTTGACCAGGCTGGTCTTGAACTCCTGATCTCAGGTGAGCCACCCGCCTCAGCCTTCCCAAGTGCTGGGATTACGGGCATGAGCCATGACACCCTGCCATTTTTTTTTTTTTTTTTTTTTTAAGAAATAAAGTCTCACCATGTTCCCCAGGCTGGTCTCGAACTCCTAGCCTCAAGCAGTCTCCCTCCTTGGCCTCCCAAAGTGTTGGGATTACAGACTTGAGCCACTGTGCCCAGCCCCAGCCATGACGTCTTTTCACTTATTATCACATAGCTGGTCCTTTGTCAAGAACCGCCCCCAACCTTTGATGCATTGCAGTGACTTGCTCTCTTGTCTTCAGATCTCAGCATAGATATCTCTTCTAGAAAGTATTTCCTAAACTAAGCCCACCTCTAGTTACTTTCTATCAAATCATTCTTATTTTCTTAGAATTATAGTTAGAATTATTTTTCTGTCCATTTTTTTGTTTTATTTTGAGGTCTTACTCATGTTGCCCAGGCTGCAGCGTGGTGGTAGAATCACAGCTCAGTGTAACCTTGAATTCCTGGGCTTAGGCGAAATTGGGATCATTTTTCTGATTATGCCACTTAATTGCTAGCTTTATGATCTTAAGAAAGTTGTTTTAAGGCCAGGTGCAGTGGCTCACGCCTGTAATCCTAGCACTTTGGGAGGCTGAGGCCGGCAGATCACGAGGTCAGGAGTTAAAGATCAGCCTGACTAACATGGTGAAACCCCATCTCAACTAAAAATACAAAATTAGCTGGGCATGGTGGTGCACGTCTGTAATCCGAGCTACTCATCATCATCATTTTTATTTTTATTATTACAATATTGAATAATTTAGTGACAACCATGTCATTGGACATTTAGGCTGTTTCAAGTGAATCATGATCACAGATTATGCTGCTATGGACATATTTGTGCATGAAACTTTTCCTGTATTTGTTTTCTTAGAAAGCTGTCCAGATGAAAATTAATGTGTTAACAAGTATAAGGGTGTTTCTTATTTGGGATACATATAGGCTGCCATATTGTTTTCTGGCAGCAGCAGTTAATACAATATTTGAACCAGGTTGCTAGAATTCTTTCTTTATTTTTGCTCCCGTATAACAGAGATGGACTGGAGAGGTATGGATGTGTGTGTTAGAATTCACTTAGAAGATAGTCTTCTCCCTATTAAAAATACCCTGTTGCTGGCCCAGCATGGTGGCTCGGTGGCCTGGCACAAAATGCTTGTAATCTCAGCACTTTGGGAGTCCGAGGAGGGCAGATCACTTGAGGCTAGGAGTTCCAGACCAGCCTGGCCAACATGATGCAATCCCCGTCTCTACTAAAAATATAAAAATTAGCCAGGCATAGTGGCACACGCCTGTAGTCCCAGCTACTTGGGAAGCTGAGGCACGAAAATTGCTTGAACCTGAGAGGTAGAGGTTGCAGCGAGCCAAGATTGTGCCACTGCACTGCAGCCTGGACAACAGAGTGTGACTCCATCACAATAAAAAAACAAAAACAAAAAAAAAGGTTTTTTGTGTTTTTTTTAATTGTTACATGCAGAGGGGAGAGTAATTGTTCTCTTGAACCCAGGAAGACTCTTAGTTGTCCTAAAGACCTCATACATTTCTCTCAACATGCAAAAGAGAGGCTCAATTAGAAAGACTAAGGAAATGTCAAACCTGAAAAGAACTTTAGACATCACCTTCATCTTTCACTTCATAGGTGACTGAGTGAGGCCCTAGGAGGTTAAGTGATCTGGCCAAGATCAAATAGTCATCACTCAGTCAGTGGTAGAGCCAGGACCAGAGCTCTATCTCTAGAGGGCTAATAATCTTACCACTCTATCTTGTTACCTCTAGTCATTTAACAAGTACCTTTTAAGTACTTAGAGGCTTACCAGTCTTGAACATTTGCGTGACAAATCACCACATTGCCTCTCTACATTAGAAGATGCTCCTAAGAGAGCCTGGTTTTTGTTTGTTTCTCAGTCTTATCTTAGGTAACACTGCCTGTTCTAAGAAAGAGAAACAAATAAGGAATGGGAACCCTTTTTAAAACCGAAGGTGAACAAATTCTGTGTATATTTGTGAGCAGATATGCTGTTCTGGTCAATCTCTTGGAACTTGCTCGCTGGTGATAGGATTGGGGAGTCAGAAGAAAATGAAGAAAAAAGAAAATGTGTCACTTGAGAGCCTAATGGTGTGGCTGGCAGTCTTTGGCATTTCTTGTAATCCTGAGCTCTAGTTAGGATAGGAGTTCAGTTTGTAATTTTTGTTTTTTTAATGTAATGGTTAAAAGGTTAGATTAGGCTGGGTATGGTGGCCATGTCTGTAATCCCAGCACTTTAGGAGGCCAAAGCGGGTGGATTACTTGAAGCCAGAAGTTCAAGATGACCCTGGCCAACATAGCTAAACCCCATTTCTACTCCACACACATACAAATAGGATAGATTAGATCCTCACTAACTTTACATCCTCTGGTCTCATCCCTTCAGTTATTAAATATATGGGCCAGAAGGATCTTTCCAGAATGTAAATCTGAATGACTCTTTCTTCTACTTTGAACCCTTCTGTGATCCCCCAGTGAGGGAAATAAAATGCAAGCCAGCCATTCAAAACCTTTCATGAGCTGGCCTCTGCCTGTCTACCTCATCATCGGCCTCTGAGTGCCTAATTTCTTAACATCCAGCAGTTTTTTCATGTCCCTCTACTTCCACAAATTGCCTTCTCCTAGAAAATACCCTTCTACTTTGTCTAAGTTTAAAAAAAAAAATCTTCCTTCTTCCAGACTACACTCAGGTGCTTCATTTTCTGTGAAAGCTTCCCTTTCTCACTCATCTCTGTTCCACCAGAGTTAACCCCTCTGTCCTCTTTGCAGCTGCCAGCTGCACCTTGCATAAGCCTTGTGTTACTTGTTGAAACGTCTTAAGTTTTCCTTGTTATACTGAACACTCCTTGAGAGCAGGGGCTACGTCTTTTTTTTAATCTACAGCAGTACCTGCTACTAAGCAGATGCCCAAATTTTCATTGAACAGCTGATTAGGATACTTGCAAAATGTTTTGCTTAAATTCCTGCTGTAGATTATTATTTTTTTTAAAGACAGAGTTTTGTCCTTGTTGCCCAGGCTGGAGTATAACGGTGTGATTTGGGCTCACTGCAACCTCCACCTCCCGGGTTCAAGCGATTCTCCTGCCTCAGCCTCCCAAGTAGCTGAGATTACAGGCACCTGCCACCACACCTGGCTAATTTTTGTATTTTCAGTAGAGATGAGGTTTCATCATGTTGGCCAGGCTGGTCTTGAACTCCTGACCTCAGGTGATCCCCCCACCTCAACCTTCCAAAATGCAGGGATTACAGGTGTGAGCCACCATGCCCGGCCCCTGCTGTAGATTTTTTTTGTGGCAAATCCTGAATACTTTTTGGCCCTGCACAAACAAGGTGTACAGGCCTTAAGGAGGAAGTTTGGAAGAAGCACACAAGTTCTGTGAGGGGTTGGCAAAACACATTCCTAGTTACAATGCTAGATTTCAGCAGTGCCTGCTTGGAAGATAAGGAACAACATCTTGACATAAAAAAATGATTGTATATGAAATGTGTTGGACTCCACACGAGTGAGTTACTGATGGAGAAAGTGGTGGTGTGTAACACCTAACTCATTTCTAGATAAGGAAAAGTGTCTTGATTTAAGGAACAGCAAAAATTGTATTCACTTAGAAAAATACTACATTGCAATATGAAATAAAATTGGGGGAAATTTTGTATTTTATGTAATACCAGTGACCCTAACAAAATTACTATTCTTTTTTCCATGTGACTTTCCAGACTATTTCTGTTAGCTTAAAAATACATATTTTACATAGGTGTAGTCTGTGTAAAGATAAATACTGTTTTGTATTTTCCTTTTTTGCTTAATAGCTTATTATGAATATTTTTACATTTGGTCTTGGGAGTTATTTTTAGGAACTGCTTAACAATAGCTACACATTATTGAGGACCTGTCATGTGCCAGGCATGTGCTAAGCATTCTTATTTATAATCCTTACAACAGCCATAAGAAGTAGCTGTTGTTATCCTTAATCTCGCAGACCAGGTAACAGGCCCAGAAAGAGTTAGCCACCCAATGACACATAACCCTATGTGGCAGGGAACAGTTTATTCTTTTTTTTTTTTTTTTTTTTTAATTTTAAAAAATGTGGAACGCTTCACGGATTTGCGTGTCATCCTTGCGCAGGGGCCATGCTAATCTTCTCTGTATCGTTCCAATTTTAGTATATGTGCTGCCGAAGTGAGCACGGACCAGTTTATTCTTACCCTAAGTCACTACTCTTTCTACTCTGACATGCTATCTCCTGTATGAGAATTTAGCTTTGCATTGTGCTTCTGGGCCATAATTTAATAAACCACCAATTTTTCCTGCTTGACATTTAGGTTATTTTCTGTATCTTACCTTTCCTACACAAGCAATAGTGAATCCGTAATTTATTTTTCTTTTAATAAATGTGCTTTTCCATAGTATATGTATATGCCCATATATGTACATATGTATACATTTATTGTCACATATTGTGGCATTAAATGAAAAATTTTAAGCATCTATATTTTTCATATTGTTACACAAATTAAACATAATCATAATGCCTTTTTTAAATGACATGTTTACTGGTTTTATGTATTTCCAATAATTTTTAATGGCTAAGAATCATAGTTTAAGCATTTTAAGCGCTCTTTAGTTTTTTCTATAATAGTTTGTTTTTAATTATTTTGCTATGATTTGAAAATAACCTTTCTGAATTCTGTTTTTGTTTAAAACTTTATCTTAACATTTGATATGCATTAGTTTATATTTATCTAGTCAAACATAGTAACCTTAAGTACCTTTTTAGAAAGACAGAGGTTGGCCAGGTAGTGGCTCATGCCTGTAATCCAAACACTGAGAGGACGAGGTGGGAGGATCAGTTGAGCCGGGGAGTTTAAGACTAGCCTGGGCAAAATAGTGAAACCCTGTATCTACAAAAAATACAAAAAAATCTGCTGGGTATGGTAGCATGCTCTTGTAGTCCCAACTACTGAGGAGGCTAAGGTGTGAGAATTACCTGAGCCTGGGAAGTCAAGACTACAGTGAGCCATGGTAGTGCCACTGCATTGGGCAACAGAGTGAGATCATGTCTCAAAAAAAAAAAGACAAAGGTGTTTTTCTCTTTGACAGAAATCCTGTATCTTATGGTAGAGTAATATCAATATCTCTGGGCAATTGACTCTTGTCTCTTGTGTCATTCTGTTTCTCTACTTTTATTAATTTGATCCAGGGGCACCTTTTTGTTTTTGCAGGTCTGGGATCTGCGCCAGAACAAGCTAACCTACACCATGAGAGGCCATGCAGATTCAGTGACTGGCCTGAGTTTAAGTTCTGAAGGCTCTTATCTCTTATCCAATGCAATGGATAATACAGGTAACTTTTGGGAGGAAATCTCTCCCAGGGTCCAAGGAAAAAGTCAAAGATTGCTCACAGATTCCATCAGACGATTAGAACATGTTGTAATGGGGAAAGCTTTAGGTAAGATAGTAAAGAATCTAGGACTGTAGTCTCAGATCTCTGTCTTGTCCCTGGACAACATTGCACACAGCATTTCTTCTCTCTGGGAATCAGTTTCTACATTGATAAGAAGACTGGACTTTAAGATCCGTCTCAGCTCTCAGGATCTAAGAAACTAGATGATGGGTTTAATGAGAAAGATGTGAATTTAGAAGTCTATTCAAGGCAGTTCTCGTGCGTTTTCAGAGAACACCAAGCTTGGATGATCTCTTTTGCTCTTTCCTGCCAGTCTGTCTTTCCTCCCCACTCCAAAAGCATTGGTGTGGAAAGAGGTCTTCAATAAAACATATCGACATTCCAGATTTACATAAACACACTCTTCCTGTTTCTCTTTACTCGTTTTTGAGTTGTAGGGTGGGAGGATGGATTACTATAGACAAAAAGTAAGGTGACTTGCTGGATTACGTGCTTAATGTTGAGGAAGTTTGGAAGTGGCCCTGGTATACAAACTTACAGGCTTGTCAGGAACTAAAATGTGTTTCCTGACATTTTATAACAAAAACAATACCTGACATTCATTGGATACTTAATATATATTTGTTGAATGAATGGACATCTTTACCTTTTGACTGTATTCTCAATAACAAACTTTCATGCATAGCTTTGCCTTTTTATGCCTGTCTGACTCCAAGAATTGATAATACATTTTTCATACTCAGATAAAATGACATCACTCAAATTCCACTATAGATATAGCTTCAGTTACAATGGCTGTAGCTACTGCTTACAATAGATATTTATACACATATAATGTAGCATTTAAAAAAATTTTTTTTGGCAAGACAGGATCTTGCTGTGTTGCCCAGGCTAGTCTCAAACTCCTGGGCTCAAGCAAGCCTCTCAAGTACCATGCCTAGCTAGTTCTGGCATTCTTTATAATGAGGAACAGTGAAGTTTCCTAAATTGATATTAAAATAAGGAAAAAAGTAATAGAATAATTTCTTATGGCTGCATAATAAGATTATAAATTATTTTTGTTGCCTACAAATTTTAGAACCTTTGCACATACATTATCTCATTGGATCTTTAAAATAGTGTTATTGGCCAGGCATGGTGGCTCACACATGTAATCCCAGCACTTAGGGAGGCCAGGGCAGTTGGATCACCTGAGGTCAGGAATTTAAGACCAGCCTGGCCAACATGGTGAAACTCTGTCTCTACTAAACATAGAAAAAGTAGCCAGGCGTAGTGGCAGGCGCCTGTAATCCCAGCTACTTGGGAGACTGAGGCAGGAGAATCACTTGAATCCGGGAGGCAGAGGTTGCAGTGAGCCAAGATCATGCCACTCACTCCAGCCTGAGCAACAAGAGTGAAACTCGGTCTCAAAAATAAATAAATAGACTGGGTGCGGTGGCTCACGCTTGTAATCCCAGCACTTTGGGGGGCCAAGGCAGGCAGATCACGAGGTCAGGAGTTTGAGACCCAGTCTGTCCAATATGTGAAACCCCATTTCTACTAAAAATACAAAAATTAGCCAGGTGTGGTGGCACACACCTCTAGTCCCAGCTACCCGGGAGTCTGAGGCAGGAGAATCGCTTGAACCCGGGAGGTAGAGGTTGCAGTGAGCTGAGATTGTGCCACTGCACTCCAGCCTGGGTGACAGAGTGAGACTCTGTCTCAAAAAAATAAAATAAAATAGTATTATTTTAAAGAGAACAGGTAATTTTCTCTTCATTTTACAGAGCAAGAAAACCAAGACACAAACAGTCTCACTGTTTACCTGATGTCACCCAAATATGCAACAGAGCTAGAATCAGAATCAGTGTTTACTTTTTCTGATTTTCGGTATGGTGCAATACTCTTTTGATTTGTTTGACTTTTGTTTTGTTTTGTTTTGCTTTTAGATGGAGTTTCACTCTTGTTACCCAGGCTGGAGTGCGATGGCACAATCTTGCTCACTGCAAACTCCACCTCCTGGGTTCAAGCGATTCTTCTGCCTCATCCTCCCGAGTAGCTGGGATTACAGGCATGAGCCAACACTCCAGGCTAATTTTGTATTTCTGATAGACATGGGGTTTCTCCATATTGGTCAGGCTGGTCTCGAACTCCTGACCTCAGATGATCTGCCTGCCTCAGCCTCCCAAAGTACTGGGATTACAGGCATGAGCCACTGAGCCCAGTGACTTTTTATATATTTTATATGTATCTGACTTTATTCAGTTTTAGACTGTCAGGTGCCCATACGAGGGAAATTAGGAAAGGGCAATATAAGTTTGGTTTTTATAAGTTCATTGTCATAGTAGTTCATGGTATTTAGTTTGTCATATTGAAGCTTTGCTGGATGTGACTCTAAGCTGGTAGAGGACTCTTTTGCAAAATATCTTTGAAATTAATATCACACCCAGCTGCATTCTGTTGCAAATTACCAACGTTGTGAGTGACATTTTTCCTTCTGCCTCCTCAGCTAGCCCCAGTTATTGGGATTTAGTTGTATTTTCCTGCTTGAAAAAGAAAAGAGGCTTAACAGGTAGCAATATGTCATGTTGGACTTCCCCATCCTGGAAACAGCATCTGTCATTGACATGATACTAATTTCAGTTGGGTGCTCAGGAGGCCTCTGGCTGATAGTTGTTTTGGTTGGTTTGTTTATTTGGATTTGTTTTGCAGTTCGTGTCTGGGATGTCCGGCCATTTGCCCCCAAAGAGAGGTGTGTAAAGATATTTCAAGGAAATGTGCACAACTTTGAAAAGGTGAGTTCTGCGTGGCAGGGGAGTTTTACTGTTCATTTAATTCAAAGAAACATTTCAGGTGGTACTAAGGATAGAGAGCAGTAGCTTTGCTGAGAATGGACTTCATTCCAGTAACACTGCTCTTAATCAAAACTGTTGTTGCCAAAAATAAAACTAATAGAAATATTTGTGATTGGGAAGAAGCCAGTCACATAGCCCAAAAGTAATGGAGCCAGCTCTCAAACTGAGGGCATCTGACTTCACACCACCTTCAACACGACACTCCTGGCCTTTTAATTACTTGGGAATTTTACTCTGTTAAATCAGTTTTCCGTATGGAACCCAAGCTCCCATAGCTGTTACCCAGAAGGTCTCCCTCACCTGTCTCCCCACCCCATGACCAGGTGTGTTTGAACCCTAAGAATACATCCCCTCAGTACCTACCACAGCCCAAGTTCTGAGAGAATTTTTTCAAACCCTCAAATTTAAAGGTCAGCTCTATTGAAAGAAGCTTTTACTCAGAGAATTTGTTAATAGAGATTAATGTTTTCCTTTTGAGAGCTCATTGAGATTCAGTTTCACTGAATAAATCAAATTTTATTTTTTAGACCTGGCATGGTGGCTCACAGTTGCAATCCCAGCACTTTGGGAAGCCAACGCAGGAGGCCAGGAGTTAGAGACCAGCCAGGACAACATAATGAGACCCAGTCTCTACAAAAAATAAAAAATCTGGGTGTGATGGCATGTGCCTGCAGTCTCAGCTGCCTGAGAGGCTGAAGTGGGAGTATAACTTGGGCCCAGGAGGTCAAAATTGCAGTGAGCTATGATTGTGCTACTGCACTCCAGCCTGTACAATAGAGCAAGACCCAATCTCAAAAAAAAAAAAAAATTATTTGTTGGGTTTGCTTTTATTCAAGATAAATAGGAAGAAAGAATAATGAGTATCAAGATAAAGGGAGCCTCCATTTATAAGTAGAACAAAATTTTGTTGCCAGGTTCAATCTAATTAATTGTAAGTTAAGCATTTTCTGTGGTATAAAATAACAAAGTATGCTATTTGAGGCCATAGAATGTAAGATAACCATTTTCCTGAGAAGAACAATTAAAACTCTACTTAGGAAATTTAAAGCCTCTCAGTGATTCTGTAGCCTTGCAAAGAAGAGTTTGGTATATTACTATTCAGTGGATTCTTATTTATCATAGAACCTTCTGAGATGTTCTTGGTCACCTGATGGAAGCAAAATAGCAGCTGGCTCAGCCGACAGGTAAGGATTACTGGGTGCAAAGTAAAGAATGATGTAGCTGACCAGGCATGGTGGCTCACACCTGTAATCCCAGCACTTTGGGAGGCCAAGGTGGATGGATCGCCTGAGGTCAGGAGTTCGAGACCAGCCTGACCAACATGGAGAAACCCCATCTCTACTAAAAATACAAAATTAGCTGGGCATGGTGGAGCATGCCTGTAATCCCAGCTACTTGGGAGGCTGAGGCAGGAGAATCACTTGAACCCTGGAGGCGGAGGTTGCAGTGAGCCGAGATTGCACCATTGCACTCCAGCCTGGGCAACAAGAGTGAGACTCCATCTCAAAAAAAGAAAAAAAAAAAAGAATGATGTAGCTATCTATGAAGGATGTCTTGTGTTTGATACATAAAACATAGATATGGATCTAGAGCAGACATAGAGCTATGACTGCTTGAAGATGAAGCTCTGTGCGGCATGAAAGGTTTCGAAGCCGTGTTGGACAAACAGATCATTTCTACCCACTTTGGAGACATTTTAGACCTAGAGGATCAACAATTTGTTTGATTCTGTTGGGTTCCCTAAGTCTCATAATCTGTCTCTAGTCTCCCTCACCACATTTCTTCTGCCATACTTCAGTTCATTTGAATACATATTAAGAACCCACCTCCCCCACCATCACCACAGTGCTGCTCACATGAAATTCTCATATTCTAACCTCCTTTTGCTTTCTCACCTCCAGGTTCTCTCTCACATTCCCTCTTCTTTATTATCCAGACTCCTATATCTCTCTAGTAGCCACCTCTATATTATATCTGTAAACTGTCCCTGGCTCCCTCTCTCTATTACCTCTTTGGCATAATAATTGTTCTTTGTGCTGTAATTGCATTTCATACATCTAAGCTTTATTAGCATTTATTACGTCTTACAATCAGACAAAGTGAGGCACCTTCACTTTCTCCTAGAGATTAGGGAATGAATCTTAAGTCATTTCTGTGAACCCATGGCACTGTTGTCAATGCTTGAGCTTTTCTAACCAATTAGTTTATATTATATGAATGAATTCCTAGTTGAAGAATGGCAGTCAAATTTTACTCTACATAACAGCTCAGCTATTGGTAACGGCTGCCTGTGTTGGGGATGATTCAGAGCTGTGTCTGGGTTAGTGGGAAGTACGATGATTGCTAGGTGCAGGGTGTAATAAAATGTGGACTAGGTATTTTCCACCCAATGCTGAATTAATCAGCTAAGGCTTTATAAAATATGAATCTAAACTGGCTCAGACATTATGTGCTGAATGAGAAACAGAAGGGAGAGAATTCTTCTGTCAGATATTGCTGTATTTGGCATGTCTGTGGTAACCTGTGCTTGGAGGAGAATCAGGTTAAATAGGGATGTCCAGGTGTCAAGTGTGATGGGCTGCAAATGTGGTAAAGAATGATAAGACCCTCTGATAGCAATTTCTGCATTTAGCTCCCATTGGGCAATGTCTTGACCCTTTTTAGCTTAATCCTATCCTCCTCTTTAGAGTTTCTCTTCCAACCCTCCTGAAACAAGCACCATCCAATAAATAGGAAGCCTTTCTTGGGCTAGCCAGGGCTTTCAGCATATTTCAGGGTTTCCCCCTATTTGGGGGCCCTAGCACTGCCACACAGAAGCTGCCCTGTGGTCTGTCTCTTACTTTTCTGTTTATGAATAATACTGAACATACTTAAATTCCAGAGTCTACTTTTTTTTCCTGACAAGTTTAGTACCAAGAAAAATGGACAAGTATTCAGGTATTTTCTGGAGAAAATAGAAAGGGTTCAGGTGAAAGTGTCACATTGGTCATTTGAGTGCAGGTGGTTTAGAGAACTGCCTGGAAGGGGGAAATGGAAAGAATTTTAAAGTTGTCAAGTTACTGGAGAAGACTTTAAGAAACAGACTAAGGTGTCTCATATTCTGACAGAGTAAGAACTATTCTAAGTATTTTTACATAATTTTCAGCAGAGTGTATCTTTCCTTTGTAATTAAATTTTTAAATTATATTTGCATACTTTTTTTTTTCTGTTGAGCAGTTTGTTTCTGGCATTGGCCCTTTCTGAATTGCAATGTCCTCTTTTCTCTTTCCCTCTCCACTCTCCCTTTAAACTTTACATGTGGTCCATGCACAATGGTGCACACCTGTAATCCCAACACTCTGAGCGGCCAAGGTGGAAGGATGGCTTGCACCCAAGAAAGAGTTTGAGACGAGCCTGGGCAAGATGGCAGGACCCTGTCTCTACAAAAACAAAAATATTTTAAAAATTAGCCAGGCGTAGTAGTACACACCTGTAGTCCCAGCTACTTGGTAGGCTGAGGTGGAAGGATCCCTTAAGCCCGTGTTTGAGGATATAGCAAGCTGCAGTCATGCCACTGCTCCCCAGCCTTTACAACAGAGCAAGACGCCATCTCTTAAAAAAAACAAATTCACATGTGGAAGCATGGTCTGAGGAAACCTGCCCCTCTCCACCTGTTGGGGGTTGGCCAGATTTAACAGGCCACCTCACCAATTAGCCCCAAGTCAACAAGCAGCTCTGTTATATAAGGTTCCTGGTTCCTGCCAAATGTTGCCATGCCAAAGTAAGGAGAGGGCAAGGAACCCCTCTAAATTTAGCATCTAATTGGCAGCCATCAAGAGTGAGGCCTTTAAGTGTAAACCCTTAGAGACTTGCAGTTCTGTGTTTTATGTGTCTGGGAAATGTATCCTCAGAAAACTGCTTTTTAGCTTGGCCTGGATTTGGCAAATTTCTCCTTTCTGTTAACTAATAACTTACAAATTACCTCCTCATATTCAAACTTGAAACCCTAAATAGTCCTATGGACTACAGAAGGTCCAGCCAGTCTCTCAGCCAACAGTGATTTATTCAGCCCATTGACTTCATGAGATTCTGTTTTGATGATGAATGTACTCATAATAACAATAGCTATAATTAATTCTGTGTGCCAGGCACTTTGCATATATTATCTCATTTTTCTCAATAAAGTTATGAGATCAATATTTTCTCCATCACTGTAACTAAGAAGCTTAGAGAAATTAAATGATCTCTAATTATTATTTAATTTCTGTGAACTAAGATTACTTAGCTAGTAAATAGCTGCACTGAGACTTGAACCCCAGTCTTTCTGACTCCAGAGCTCATAGTCTCACTATGCCACACTGCCTTTCGTTGAATTAATGAGGACCAGCTTTTTGTGCATGACAAGGAAGAAGACAGTAGGAAGGGAATGAGTATCAGAGCCAAGGAGTCTATACCGATGGAGTTCCTGCTTCTCTTCATCTTGCTCAGAACTTTTACGTAGTTTCTATGGAGCCTAGCTGATGACAGCTAAATAGTATAATTAAGAAGCTCTTGTTTATTTGCATTTTTGACCAAAAGTGTAATGTTAGATTAGAACTAGGAATTTTATAATCCAGTTCTGATGAATGTACCATTTTTATGATCAAGTACTGGTAAGTTGTTGATTGCACAAAACAAAATATGTAAATAATTTAAAATACCTGCTTCAAAGCCACCAGCCCTTTATATTTACCAACAGATGAATTTTACGTCATCAGATTAAGAGATAATAGCTCTTTATTTTCGCCTTTCATAACTTAAGCAAGGTTGAGGGTCAAAGGAACTTTTTATTTTTAGCCAGTATATTTGTAGATGGTAAGCGAAAGTAAAATACTGGAATATATTAAGAGCTCCAGGGTCTTAAGTGCAGCTCTGTAGTATCTGTGGCTGCAGAAGAGGTGGGTCAGGAACACAGGAACGTCCTCCTGGGCTCCTGGTCACTTCTGTCCACTCCATGGCAGGAAGCCTTCAGCACAGGACATCAAGGCAGGCTTGAATAAGAAAAACAATTTCTTCCTCCTAAGCCATGTCTTATCAGTTATACAGAAATACTACTTTGTGAAATAGTCTTCAGGAGAGCCTAGATGAGCTCATGCAATCTCAGCAGTTCACTCAGTTTGAGAAGGCTATAAACTCATCATTGACTCAGAGGATCAGAATCAGAGTTGATTTCAGGGGCTCTCTAAATACATACAGATTCTGCCTTATGCCATGCATGGTGGCTTCATGCCCGTCATCTCAGCACTTTGGGAGGCGAAGGTAGGAGGATCACTTGAGGCTAGGAGTTCAAGACCAGCCTCAACAACATAGGAAGACACTGTCTCTACAAAAAATATATATATTAATTTAGAAAAATAAAAAGATTCTGTGATAATATGTAGACTTTTCTGTTGAATGATACTGGATTCCAAAAGGTGATAGAACTTATTAAAGTAGACAAAGTGAAAATTATGGCCTATGATGATAAAAATACTGGCTCCAGTACTACAGAATGAATAAGAAAATAATCACCTTTTTATGCCATCTTCTGTTACTATTCATCACTTCTGAAGAGAAATGTAGAAGCTTTTTTTTATTCTAGCATTGCAGAAATTGCATTGTGTTATACTGGAGTATTCCAGTAGAAAGAAGCTTAAAACTCTGTTGTCTCTTGTATAGCCTTTTTTTTTTCTTAAGACAGGATCTCTATCACCCAGGCTGGAGTGCAGTGGTGCCATCTCAGTTCGCTGCAGCCTCAACCTGCTAGACTCAATCAGTCCTCCCACCTTGGCCTCCTGAGTAGCTAGGACCACAGGCACCACCACACCTAGCTAATTTTTTTGTAGAGATGAGGTTTTACCATGTTGCCCAGGCTGGTCTCAAGCTCCTGAGCTCAAGCAGTCCGCCAGCTTTGGCCCCACAAAGTGCTAGGATTATATACATGAGCCACCATGCCCAGCCCCATGATTTTTTTAAATGACAAATCAAAAATTTTGTCTTCCTAAGAACATTCTTTAATAAACTCATTTTTTTAAGAGTTCTAATTTTAGTTATGCCATTGATGAACTGTGTTGCCTTGGAAAAGTCACTGTACCCCAGTTTTCTTATCTCTAAAATGAGGAGTTTAGACAAACTGATTTTTTTTTTATCTTTCTTTTTTTGAGACAGAGTCTCACTCTGTCACCCAGGCTAGAGGGCAGTGGCGCAGTCTTGGCTCACTGCAACCTCCACCTCCCAGGTTCAAGCAATTTTCCTGCCTCAGCCTCCCAAGTAGTTGGGATTACAGACACACACTACCACGCCTGGCTAATTTTTTGTATTTTTAATAGAGATGGGGTTTCATCTTGTTAGCCAGGCTGATCTCGAACTCCTGACCTCAGATGATCCACCCATCTTGGCCTCACAAAGTATTGGGATTACAGGCATGAGCCACCACACCCAACCTAGACAAGCTGATTTCTGTTGTCCCCTTCCCATTCTAGAATTCTGTATTCCTTTTGCCTGTTAATTCAATGGAAAATTTGGCTCAAGTGAGTATTAGGTTAGCAAATACTATAAATATTTTATATATCAGACACTTCCTGACCCTTCTCTGGGCTCTGTTTGAATACAGTACTAAGAAGTGCACCTGGATCTACAATCTAGGCTCCCACCCTGCCATGAGTTGGGTTACCTCTTAGGATTCCTGGATGAATATGAAGTTAACTGTAGCCTAATTATACTAGACACCCTAAAAAAGGTTTTTGTGTGATGTCTGCAGGAAAAACTCTTTTCTTCCCTATGGTGTTTCCCATTTCAGAAGCTTATATTCGAACACGCCAGTACTACTTGCATTTTTAGTTACTTTTATTTCTCCACCCCATTGCTCAAGAGCTAAGTCCATGTTTTAGTCAAACTCTCTATTCCTAGTTTCTAAAAGCCAGAACACAGTTCAGTAAATGTAAGGTAAGTAAATAATAGTTGTTTCCATTTCCTTTGAAAAGCCGTGCCTCTGCCCTACCCCCAGTTCTAGAAGGCCTTACCCTTGCTTTTCATGATACCTTACAGGTTTGTGTATGTGTGGGATACTACAAGCAGGAGAATATTGTATAAGCTGCCCGGCCATGCTGGCTCCATCAATGAAGTTGCTTTCCACCCTGATGAGCCCATCAGTAAGTCTGTCCTGAGGGGGAAAAGGAAACTGGAAATCTCCCCATAGGGATCCTGGGAATACAGAGTCAAAAGTGGGTATCTATTTTATTCGAATTTCCATGCAAACAGCCTTTTTTTTTTTTCTTTTTTTTTTTTTGATATGGATTCTTGCTGTGTCACCTAGGCTGGAGTGCAGTGGTGTAATCTCTGTTCACTGCAACCTCCACCTCCCAGTTTCAAGCGATTCTCCTGCCTTAGCCTCCTACCAAGTAGCTGGGATTATAGGCACCCACTACCATGCCCAACTAATTTTTAGTAGAGATGAGGTTTCACCATGTTAGTCAGGCTGGTCATGAACTCCTGACCTCAAGTAATCCACCCGCCTCAGCCTCCCAAAGTGCTGGGATTACAGGCTTGAGCTACTGCACCCAGCCGCAAACAGTCTTTATATGGGTATCAATGAGGCTCACTCTTGGTCATAAGTGGTGAGCGTAAGAGCAATGTTCCATTTTCTTCTTGATCTCAAAGGGAAGTTGGTAAGTCTAGTTTTTTTTTAATTTACTTCCATCAAGTCTGTTTCAATGATGTATTTGGTTAAAAGAATGATAACTTAATATTTAGTTAAAAAAATTTTCAGCTTAAAATTTTTTGGCTGGCTAAACCAAATAATTTAAGCCGTGAATTAAAGGAGAAACTAACTTTCTCCAGGGCTAAGTATAACAAGCAGAAACACATTTACAAAATGACTGGTACAGACATAGATCCTCTCTTCTAGAATGACTGGGAAAGTCTTTTTCTTGGGGATTGACTGACAGCGGACATCAGTATTTAGAGCCTGATAACATATTTCCCATAGTACAGTCATCCTCATGATAGTAGAAGACTTGGATTGAAAAGCAAGGCTACCATTTCCTGTAGATGGTGTTGAGGATGGGAATTTAAGCTAAATCCAATTGCTCTTTTATACCAAAATTGGCTCTTAACACAAGAGCCCTTGAGCACCAAGTCTCCTTGAGCCTTCATTATTTCTAGTTACCTGCTCTGTTCTTTTTACCTCAGTTATCTCAGCATCAAGTGACAAGAGACTGTATATGGGAGAGATTCAGTGAAGATATGGAATGGAGGATTCCAAGGCTGCTTGTCTTTGAGACCTCAGACTGCATAAGTGACGTCAAATATTGGCTGCCCAGCCTAGCACCCTCCCTTCAGATGACCATTACTAGCAAGAAACAGAGGAGGCGGTGGCCATATTCCAAAAACCACTTCTGTGCCA
Organism: Cacajao melanocephalus; assembly: GCA_963573385.1. NCBI lineage: Eukaryota > Metazoa > Chordata > Mammalia > Primates > Pitheciidae > Cacajao > Cacajao melanocephalus. The sequence goes on along the minus strand of CAUYLG010010708.1, from coordinate 7,008 downwards.
TTTCACCAGGATGACTAAGGCAAGCTCCCCGTGGCTTCTAAAAACCACCTGCCAGATTTCAGGGACTGTTTTATTTGTTTTCTTTTTCTTTCTTCCTGTTTTCTAATGCAGGCCCAATGTGACAAATTTATTGGTTGGGATTTTTTTTTTTTAAGTAACTGGCTTGTATGATATTTTCTCTCTGTATTTCTCTAAGTCATTTTGTATTAAAAGCCAAATAGATTCCTTTTTACAAGAGCCATGTGGATTGGACTTATTGCTGTCTTTTTTTTGAGGCTTGATTGCTAAAAATCAGAGTAGAGCATGATGTGGCCACAGGTTACCGTTCACTTAAAAGTCCAAGAAGCTGTTCACTTGGGGGGTTTTCCCCACGTTTCTGTGTTTTTAGGTTTACTCATTTCCATGACAATTATTCCAGAATAATTATTTATCAGTAACAAATACTTTTTTCCTACTAGAAGCAGAGCAGCCAAGAGGTGATAAATAAAAGAACCTGGTTTTGTGTACTTGTACCTGATCTTTAATGAACAGAGCCTATGTTTACTCTGTCCCCTGCCAAAAGAACTCTTCTAAGCAGCATTCTCTAAACTCAGGCTCTTGAAAGCGGGCAAATTTGGGGCAGCCTCGGCTTGTAGAAATGACATTGGCCAAAATGCTGCATCAGACTCAACTCAAATAGAATATGAGACTGCTTGGGTGCAACTTAGCCATGGTATATCTGAGACATCTTTCAGTTTACTTGTCTGGCTTTGCATAAACAGACAGCAACATTAAGAAATGCTATTGGCCGGGCACAGTGGCTCATACCTGTAATTCCCGCATTTTGGGAGGCTGAGGCAGGCGAATCACCTGAGGTCAGGAGTTTGAGACCAGCCCGACCAACGTGGAGAAACCCCATCTCTACTAAAAATACAAAATTAGTCAGGCATGATGGTGGGCTCCTGTAATCCCAGCTACTCAGGAGGCTGAGGCAGGAGAATCACTTGAACCTGGGAGGCGGAGGTTGCAGTGAGCCGAGATCACACCCTTACACTCCAGCCTGGGCAACAATAGTGAAAATCTCTCAAAAAAAAAAAGAAGAAGAAGAAATGCTATCACTTGCCTTCTACCACTAAGACAGGTTACAATCTCCCTGGATCACTGCTACACCTAGCACACAGACAGACACTACTGAATCTCATCTGGCACTGGGGAGTAGAGTGCATTTTTTCTGAATCTCTTATCTCAGAACAAAGAGATTGTCACAGTTCTAACCTGTCTGAGCATGTTTGGTTTTACACTTATAGCTCTCAAACCTGAATCATCTGTTTATCTTAAGTTAGAGAGAGGGTATCTACCCTGGATTTGGGGCATCATCATTCAACAAAAACATCAACCCTATTATGTGGCAGGCATGATAATTGTTGCTGAGGACAGAGATAAATAAGGTACTGTCCTTGCCATCTTGAGAAGTGCTCACACCAGTAGAAAAGACTATCTCAAATTCATTACTTGTTTAAGTGAGCACATGCCAAAGATTTATACAACTCATTAATGAAGGAACCAGCAGGATGGGAAAGCTCTCAAACCAATTACTTTTAATCAGTGAATAAAGTTTGGATAAAGTGCACTGGAAACACAGGAGGAAACAATTTATTGTGACTTGGAGAGTTTAGGAAGTTTCACAGATTATGTCATTATGCTGAGATTGGGACTTGGAGGATGAGTAGGGCTTGCCAGGTGGACAAAGAACATGTGCATTTCAAGAAACAGCAGGTACAAGATTGAAAGTGTGGCACATTTTATAAACCAAAAGAACTTGAGGATTGTTAGAGATGGGGAGCAGCAAACAGTAAAGTTACAGAATTAAAAGCCAAATCCTAGAAAGCTTTTACTTTAGGTATGTGATCCATAATTTGAAGTTTCCTAAAGCGTATTGCAAAGAACACTTTTTCAGATAGTTTGTTAGATACTTTGGGGCATAAAGATCCCGTGCTCAAGACCAGGTTAAATAAAGTGAAGCCAGTTTATTTACTGCAGGATTGTTTAGAGCCTTTAATATACATAGTGTGGTGGAATCTCCAGAGGAAATAGTGACTTTCAGATTTCTGGTCTGAGCAATATATATATATATATGGTTATGCCTTTAACCAGGTGAGATTTGGACAAAGGTAGATAGTATGCAAGCTACTTTTGATACCTCCAGCAGGATCACAGATTACTCCCTCATAATCCGTTTTAAGCACCAGGTCCACATACAGGTAGAGCATCTGTCTTGGTCCATTTTTGCATTGCTACAAAGAAATACCTGAGGCTGAGTAACTTAGAAGTTTATTGAGCTCACAGTTCAGCAGGCTGTACAAGAAGCGTGGCACCAGTATCTGTTTCTGGTGAGGACCTCAGGAAGTTTCCAATTATAGTGGAAGGCAGAGGGAACAGGTGTATCACATGGTAAGAGAAGGAGCAAGAGAGAAGGAGAGGTGCCATGCACTTATAAATAACCCATGAAAACTCTACCACAAGGAAGGCACCAAGCCATTCATGAGGAATACAACCCGTTGACCCACATACCTCCACCTAGGCACTGCCTCCAACATTGAACATCAAAGCTCAACATGAGATTTGGAGGGAGCAACTATCCAAAATATGTCAGCATCCCTAATCCAAAATCCTAAATGCTCCAAAATTTGAAATTTTGAGGGCCCTTATTATGCCACAAGTGGAAGATTCCACACTTAATCTCATGTGACAGGTCACAGTCAGAACTTCGTTTCAGCTGGACACTGGCTCACACCTATAATCCCAGCACTTTGGGAGGTTGAGGGGGGAGGTTCACTTGAGCCCAGGAGTTCGAGACCAGCCTGGGCAATATAGCAAGACCTTGTCTCTACAAATAATTTAAAAATTAGCCGGGTGTGGTGGCACACATCTGTGGTCCCAGCTACTTGGAAGATTGGGGTGAGAATTGCTTAACCCCAAGGGGTCAAGGCTGTAGTGATTATGACCATGCCACTGCACTCCAGCATGGGTGACAGAGTGAGACCCATCTCCAAAAAAAAAAAAACTTTGTTTCATGCACAAACTAAAATATTTTACAAGATTATCAGGCTATGTGTATAAGGTGTATATGAAACAAATGAATTTTGTGTTTAGACTTTTGTCCCATCCCCAAGATATCTCATTATGTATATGCAAGTATTCAGAAGTTGGGTGCAATGGGTCATGCCTCTAATCCCAGCACTTTGGGAGGCCAAGAGGAGAAGATCACTTGAGCCCAGGGTTGCTTGAGATCAGCCTGGGCAACATGGCAAAACCCTGTCTCTACAAAAATTAGCCAGGCATCGTGGCATGCGCCTATAGTCTCAGCAACCTGGTAGACCAACGTGGGAAGATCGCTTGAGCCCAGTGGTTGGAGGCTGCACTGAGCCAAGATTGTGCTACTACACTCATCCTGAAAGTGGCATCCTGTCTCAAATAAATAAATAAAATCCAAAATCTGAAACACTTCTGGTCTCAAGTATTTTGGATAAGAGATATTCAACCTGTACTTGGAAACTGGTCCAGTACCTTCCACCCACCCTCCTCTCTTCTTGGCTTGGAATAAGACAGGGCTTGAACCTTGACACTGCACTTTTAAAAGCCTACCAATCCCTTGAGAAGTTGGCAGTGATTGGGAAGAACCAAGACCCTGGAGACTGCAAGGGCTTTCCTCTAGCCTCAGCTTCTTCAGTCCCCTTCCAGGTGCCTTCTTCAAGAGGCTGGGTAGAAGCCATTAGCAGGAAATAGCAGCACCACTTAGAATTTGAAGAAAATAGAAGCCCCAGTCTAGGGAATAAAGATTTGAGGATAAAACATTCCCAGAGGGTGCAGATTGTATCCTCACTTTGGGAGAGAGAAATTGTTCCCGAATGAGTAATGGCATCTCTGGCTTTCAGTTAATTTCCCTTTATGACTTCCACAATCTCTAGCACTTAATACTGTTGGCACTTAAAGAGCCAAATTTCTTTTTTGCTGCGTGGCTGAGTTTTACGGGTTGAATTTTCAGGGAGGTGGATTTTCAGGTCATTTTTCTTTTATTTTTGGCCTCCCTGATATAATTACTTTTTCTCCTAGTCAGTAGCCCTAATCCCATCCAGTCCTAACCCCCTAAACAGTTTATTTACAGGCCAGCCTATCAAAACAAAAATTGGTACTGTTCCCTCACCTACTTCCCCTGGTGGTTCAGGAATGGTTAATACCTTTCCAGGTTAGAGAATCTAATCCCTGGAGACCTTCATGGGCCTAGTGAAGTTATGCAAAGATGAGTTCTGTAGGGAGGCAGATCCAAAGCTCCAGACACTGTCTTCTATTTCAAGTAAATAGATATTAGGCAGTGTTACTCGTTTCAAAAACAAGAACAATCTTTTTCAGGGATTGGGTCTACTTAGTAACTAGAAAGAACAGGTCAAGGCCCTTACCAGAGTTGCTTCTTCACAACAAAACTAGAGTATTTGCTTCTTACTAATAAACTACAGTGTGCTCCTTATTAACATTTCAAAGTGGAATAATGGGGAACTGAGGTAAAAGAGAGGTTGTGAGCAGTTTGGAGCCGTGGGCAATTGAGCCTTAAAGAAAGGTCATCAAGCCATTTGAGTTAGGACAAGATTGCTTTTTCCAAGAAGCTTCGAGGTTTGACAACTATGTCCCAGGACAGAGGGCGGGGCCTGACAAAATGGACAGCCCTGTTCCCGTGCAACCAAATGATGCCAAGTCTGAGCTCTTAGCCTACCCTTTGGTCAGGTGTCTCTGAACCCCAGACACATAATGATGCTTCTGGGAAAGAAGCCTGCATGGATGCCCATCCTCTGCATCAAGCCCCTGGGATATTCCAAACGCTTTCTTCTAGGCCTCAACTTCTTCAGTTGACACTGCAACCCACCTAAACTCTTGCATTATTTTTCAGCTTAGATCTTCTAGAGCAGTGCTTCTCAACCTTGGGCAATTTTGCCTCCCAAAGAACATTGGACAATGTCTGGAGATACCTAGAGGGGTGCTACAGACATATAACGGGTAGAGGCCAGAGATGCTCAAAGAATTAACTGATTTCAGAATGTCACGAGTGATGCTTAAAACAGTGATTCCCAAAGTGTGGTCCCTGGACCAACAGCATCTACAACCTGAGAACTTCCTGAAAGTGCAGTTTCTAGAGTCCCACCAAGGCCTGCCGATTAGATCAGAATCTCTGAGGTGGGCATCGGTTTTTAAAGCTTCCTTAGGTAATTCCAATGTGCAGTCAAGGTTGAAAACACTGGTGCAGGCCATGGCTAGAACTATGGCCAGGAGGACAGCATAAAGTCAAGTTAACTTCTCCTTCAAGAAATTCTGGGGGAGGAAAGTGTTCAGTAATCTGTGTTTTAGCAAGCCATCCGGGTGATTCTGGTGCAAGTTTGAGAACCACTGCTGTATAGGCTCGGAAAATTTTAATCTTTCCTAGGAGAGTGACAGAGCTTAGTCCTGTTGTGCTGTAATACCAGCACTTTGAGAGGCTGAGGCAGGTGGATCACAAGGTCAAGAGATCGAGACCATCCTGGCCAGCATGGTGAAACCCTGGCCCTACTAAAAATTTAAAAATTAGCTGGGCATGGTGGTGTGTGCCTGTAGTCCCAGCTACTCAGGAGGCTGAGGCAGGAGAATCACTTGAACCCAGGAGGCAGAGGTTGCAGTCAGCCAAGATCACACCACTGCACTCCAGCCTGGGGACAGAGACTCCATCTCAAAAAGAAAGATTACTGAACATCTGTAATATATAAAATATACATCTGTATGCCACCTAGGTTAAGTAATCCAAAATCTTTGCACTGTCACACACATGTACATACACACATACATATTTGACTTTCTGTGGCCATTGAAAGTAAGACACAGACATCCTATATCACAATTTTCTTTTTTTTTTTAAGATGGGGTCTTGCTTTTTTCCCCAGACTGGACTTGAACCCTTGGGACCAAGCGAATCTCCCATCTCAACCTCCTTAGTAGCTAAGGCTACAGATGAACACCACCATGCTGAGCTCAAACATCACAATTCTTTACTCCCAAGTATTCTTAAAATATATTTGTGTGTGTGTGTGTGTGTGTGTGTATGTATATATATTCCAGTAAGCATCTCCTAGGAATGTTCTCCATTACCATACCTCAGAAGATTAAAAACAATTTCCTAATACCATCTAATGATCATACTAGCACCAAAAATGTCTTATAGCCATTTTTCAATCAAGAATCAATCAAGTTTTATATTTTGGCTATTCTTTCTAGCGTCTCAATGTAAAACATTCCCCTTACCATTTTTCCCAGTGAAATTGTCAATTTAAAGGTATATGGGCCAGGCACAGTAGCTTACGCCTATAATTCTAACACTTTGGGCGGCTGAGGTGGGTGGATCATTTGAGGTCAGGAGTTCATGACCAGTCTGGCCAACATGGTGAAACCCTGTCTCTACTAAAAATACAAAAATTAGATGAGTGTGGTGATGTGCATCTGTAATGCCAGCTACTCAGGAAGCTGAGGCATGAGAATCACTTGAGCCTGAGAGGTGAAGGTTCCATGAGCCAAGATCGTGCCACTGCACTCTGGTGGATGAGAGAGTGAGACCCTGTCTCAAAATAAAATTAAAAAGGTATATGGTTTTGTATGTTGCTTCATAATATAGTTGTGCTTGTTTTATGTTAATAATTTTTTTTTTTTTTTGAGAGAGAGAGTCTTGTTCTGTTGCCCAGGCTGAAGTACAGTGGTGAGATCTTGGCTCACTGCAGCCTCTACATCTCAGGCTCAAGTGATCCTCCCACCTCAGCCTCCCAAGTAGCTAGGACTACAGGCGCGTGTCACAACACCTGGCTGATTTTTCATTAATTTTTTTTTTTTTTTTACTAGGCAAAGAACTTTATTAACCTTGGTTTCAAACTTGATTCCCAGGCTTCTTCGGCTTAATTAGCTGCAAAGAATGAACTGTATATAAGCAAAAAACTGAAAAGAGCTGCAGTGTCCAAGGGG